>JAVQKI010372683.1:0-18554 GCA_036025975.1 Nematalosa erebi
AAAAAAATTTTTAACCCTTTTTTTCAGGGTTATGACCCTAAAATGTTACCACATACCACCTCTTTGTATTCAAATTCCTCTAATTATTCTTTCTCATTAGTTGAAGTGAAAATTCTTCCAAAATTTCAAGTCCCAGTGAACACATTTTCTGGTCCCAAAAGTGAAGAAGACTGGGAGATGGGTGAGCATTTAAGGGGCAAAGGGTGACCAAAAGACCAAAATGGGCCCAAGCACTATACTTCTGCACTGACTAATCCTATCTGTTTAATCTCCTGTCAGAGTCAGACAACATGCCTGGCACATTCATCTGGGGTGTGTCTCCTCGCAACTTGGCTCCTCAGAATTGGAATGCTGGGTAAGAGAGTTCTTGATTTTATTGGAGGCACTGTGGTGCAACAGCTCCCAGTCATACAGGGCCAGATGGTCATGCAGACCTAGGTTCATCGCCTGACCCCACAACTAGACCTTTTTATTTCTATTCTTCCAGGCCCAAGGCAACAGCCCCCAGGGCAGGCCCTGTTTCACATCTTCCATCAACCCTTCCATGGAAAATGTGTAAACCGTTAACTTCACTATCCACACCACCAATAGCGACATATTTTTCAGTTCTTGCAGAAATGATGGTGTTTTTTTTTTAGTTATTGGTAATTTAGCAATTTAATGCAGGCATTTTATGATTAAACCATTAAATGTATTTACTTTTAATTTTTGATATGTAGTCTATCAGTTAGAAATACCTGTAAAGATTGTTGCTCGGTTGCTAAAAGTGTGTAAGTATGTATGTGTTTTTGTTTCTCTTTTTCTTGATCTACAGGACTCTCCTTTGGCACCTGCTGGCTCAAGTATTTTTAATATGGAAGTGCACATGGACCATGTGTGCACACAATGAAACATGGTTCCTCCATGATGTGGATTATTCTCATTGTCAGCTAATTTTAGATCATTTAAGATTATATTTTAAACAATTAACTTAAAACATTTTTTAGACAATAAAAATTTTTTAGTAAAACGCTTGAGTCTCTGTTTTTTGACCTTCTGTTTTTGACCTTCTTGATTCAGTGCCAATCTGGATGGGTTTGGTGTAAGTGACTATCGTTAAGAGTTCAAATGATCACTAAAATGTTTTATGAACGAACCTGCTACCAATCATTTTCATCAACCTTTACACAAGTAACACTCATTCATTTGCAAATAATATAGTGAAATTCACCAGTTATGAGTATTAAAATAATATTTTGTTACTGTTTGTGATTGTCATCTTCATGATTCCATGCTCTTCTACAGTGCTTAGCACAAAGAACAATCATCAAAACCTTTCTTTTTTAGGTGCTTTTTCTTTTTCTTGCTTTTTTTTTGTAAGGAAATTTACTAACACTACACTGATTGTAATGTAGGCCTAGTTAAGTACTTTAAAAAATAATCAAGTAGCCTAATTGTTATGTTGGGGAAACCTAAAAGAAGGACATCAGTTCTGACACATGGAAGTTCCACCGGCACTGCCTTACCTCTATCTGTGCAAGTGCAGATGTCAGGTCTTTGTAGCACCCGTGACATTTCTCTGACTGATGGAGTCGGTCTTGTCTCTCCTGAGCCAGAGTCTGCAGATCATCCCACTGTTCCCTACAACACACAGGCCATGCCACAGGTTAGGGACACCTCACAATACCAAATCACTTAATCAAACCATCAATTTGATGCGAAAAGTCTAAAAAATACATGGTGATGAAGTATTTCAAAATATCATTTTGTTACATTAGTTTTCACTCATCATTGATAATTTGGCCATTTTAGAAATGCACAGTGGTGTGCCAGCATTGTTTGTTAAACAGGTTAGGGTATATACCAAATAATGGGTGCATCAAGATTACTGTTGTGTGTGTGTGTGTGTGTCTGTACCTCAGTTGGGCGTGTGTCTGGCGTATGAAGTGGGCCTCTGGGTGATTATTTTTGATGAGTCTGTCAGCCAACTCCCCACAGCTGTGCAGCCTATCCATTGCTACCTCCAGTTGCTGGAGGAACACCTCAAACTTTGCACGGAGTTGCTACAAAACAGACATGCGCACACACACGCACACACACACACACACACACACACACACCAAGTCAGCAATTGTCAAACTTAAAGTAAATTTTACAGTAGTTCATGACAGCACAGAGTTCAACTAAAAATGTGAGAATAAACTAAAACTTGAGAATAAAAACTTGAGAATAACCATTGTGAGTGACTGCCACGATCTGACAAAAAATTTGTGGTGGTATTTCTCAGAAATCTCTCATACTACACAGTACTAAAAAAGTTAAAATGTATTGCCTCAAAACGATAATTAAATTACTAAAACTATTTTGAGGAAAAGTTCTCACCAGTACGTTGTTGTAGTCAGTGCCATAGTTTTCAGATGAGGCAATTTGCCTTTGCTGAGAGATCCAGTCCTCAAGGTCTGATGACACCCGCTTGAACTCATGCAGGTGAAGGGCCTCCTGCAGCTTCTGTGCACTGATGTGCAAAACACACAACCAATCCACATAAGCATTCAGATCAGGCGTCCATTTCCCAAAAACATAGTTACTAAGTTGGCTGGCAAACTGCATTGCAATCAACAAAGTTGCTAACTTAGTTAACAACTATGCTTTTAGGAAATGGACCCCAGATTAAGACCATCAGATTAAGTTGAATACAGCAGAGCAAAGTCAACGTGGTGATAACGGTCAGAGCATTATGGAATGCAACATAATCTAATCTCTTCAATATGTCCACGTCATAACATTTTTGCATAAAATTCCTCACAACTTCACATAGTTTTCAGATATTTTATCTAAAAAAAAATTGATGATACCGAACAGATGCAAGGTGCTCCAATTCAGTCATCTGGCCTCTGATCCTGCTGTAGGGGCGGTTTAGTTCATCAAGTTCCATGGTTTGGACCGCATGGTCCACGTTCATCTTTAGATCTTCCACATCTGCCACCAGTACCTCTATCTTTCCTTCTACTGCCTACACACACACACACACACACACACACACACACACACACACACACATGCAATTATGATAAGATGACATTGAGTACTTTTTCATTTTAAAAGAAAAAGGCTTGAGTATGCATCATAGAAACACTGTTCAAACTGTAGCATTTCATAGATAGCTGAGTATCCCTATTGGTTTGGGACCATATCCCACAGCTTGTTCATAATAACAGTGAAAGTCACCAAAATGCCTTAGGAATCAAATCCTATTGAACCACTGAGTGGCCGTAGGCCTACCTGGTGCTGTTTGATGAGGCTCTGGGTTGCAGCTTCAGATTTGCCATAATCTGTACTGACCAGGGCCAAGCACTCAGTCACTCGCGCCTCTAGTTCTGTACAGTCCAGCAAGATCTTAAGAAAAATAGAAGAAACATTCAAGCTTGTGTGACCACATGAAGTGCTGTCATTAATCAAATAACTCTAAGGGTAATGAAGCAGCCCCTTTAAAATTTACTAGGAAAATGCTGCATATGATATTTGAAAATGTATACAATTTATAAGGCATCTTCCTGACAATTTTTTCTGTATCGTTGAATCCCAATGACCCTTCTAAAGCTAAGCCCTAAACAGTCAAATACAGTACTCCACTTAACTGGCCATAGCTTAAGGCTTTGGGAGGATATCGGAAATTTGTTTGGGAAGTAAATGTGGTGCTCTACTCTGAATGGGATATTTTAAGCAGAGCTTGGAAAAGTGCACTGTGTTGATGAGTGCATCCTCTCCCATGCTGAGTTCACTAGAGTGCCCCTTCTCAGTGCCGAACCTGTTCGCGGGCGAGCGCCTTGTTGAGGTGGACTGCCCTCTTATCCAGGCATTCCTCCAACTCCTCCCACTCCTCGTTTAGGGTGTCGCATCTCTGCTGAACCTCGCTCCGGGCCCAGGTGTGGCTCCTCTTCAGGGCCGCACCCCGATCACGCATGCGCTGGATGTGCTGCCCATGAGCGTTCACCTCCGCCTGCAGCTCCTGGGTCGGGAAGGATGACAAAGAGGTGATTAAAATGAATGAGTAAAGAATATGACGATTGGGAGAGATACAAAAGAGTATAATGCAGCTATGAGATGAGCAAAGCGAAGATAGAGGGTAGAATTGAAAACAATAGGGGCAATTTTGATGTCATCAGGAAGTTGGTTCCAAAGCTGAACTGTACTAAACATACAGTATTGTCTAAATAGGGCCAACACGTCAACACACATGGAGGCGTCTTTCATGGGGCCTTTCACACTACGCTTCCCCAAAGGAAATAACAGGGAAATTCCCACTCAAAAACAGAACTGAGCCCCTTGTCGAACACAGAAGTGAAGTCTGTTACCTTGTGTTTCTTTAGCAGGCTGATGGCTCCAGCTAGGGATTTGCTGTAGCCGCTGGTCTCCGCGACAGGCTGGTGCTCAGAGATCCAGGTCAGCTCCAGGTCTACGTCGTGGTAGAAGCCAAATAGCTCCACTGCAGCCTCTAGCTGACTCCTGCGCTCATCCAGGGGCTTCTGCAGGGACTTAAACCTGTCCACACACAGCAGGATTAGGGAAGGGTTAATGAATTACGCAATTGATAAATCAATTAATTCAGTCTTTTCATGTGAGGTCATCTAACATTTCGTTATCTTTATGTCTTATATTTATCTTTATCTATTACTATCTTAGTTGACAAACTGAACTTTGTCATTACAGCTTTTTACTTCAGGGATGTTCCACAGTCTAACACAAAATGTGGGCCAACTGATTATCCAAGTAAATCATTAATTATTCATGGAAAACACATCAAATACAATCTGTTGTAATCTGTTTTGACAACATATGAATATGAAAGTGTCTCACAGTTTCAGGTAAGTGTCAGTCTGCTGTAGCAGGGTCTTGGAATCAAAGTGGTTGGTGGCCAGGTGTTTGGCGCGGGACACGATGGAGTTGATCTTGTCGGCGAGCTCCTGGGCTTCCTGCTCCAGCTGCTGGTGCTCCTTCAGGAGCTGCCGGCTCGAACGCAGGTCCTCCCCTTTGGCCGCAAACTGCAGCATCCGCTGAATGGCCTCAATCTTCAGCTTTGCATCCTGGGATGAAAATGAACTCACATTTGTAGTGATGCTTTACAGAGATTTGCAAAGACATATTATGTAAAGACGCATTTCATATTTTGGAAATTGAACGAACAGGTTTTCCAATAACACTCTATTATATATGACAGAAATATTAACATATTAACTAAATCCTATACAACTGCTAGCTTTTTGTATAATTATACTAACTTTTGTACTACTTAGGGTGCAAACCTTTTAAGAATCACACAATTATCCATGGTTTAATTACAGATTGTGTAGGATGAACAAACAAGAAAAGCTTGTTGTTTGTCGAGCAGTAAAGAAAATGACTGTACCTGTCAAGTACTGTACAAGCACAGTGCTGCAAGGACACTCAAAATATACTGTCTGGTGCTCACCTGTAGGAGTTCCATGAGTTGCTCCTGCTGCCCTGCCTGTCTGAGTTTATCTCCCCTGTCGGCCATTTTTGTCTGGAGCTCAGTCCAGCGCTGCTGCACCTGCCGGCACGTCTTCTGCACCTCCCTTCTCCTGGAGGGAAATTCTACCTGGACCTCCTCCCCTAGCTGAACCACACAAACACCACACCTGGTTATGTGCTCTCCTCTTCAGCTCTGTCTCAAGATCTTTAAAGCACAGCAAGGCCTCTATACACCATGGAAGCTATGTTGTTAATTTGTTTACTGTTTAAAAATAACTAATTGTTTTAAATATCATATATCCTACCTATATTCACACCTGATAGTAACACGACAGACTACTCACACACAGAGACATAGACAAGCACACATGCACACATTTTACATTTATATTTATGCATTTAGCAGACACACACATACGTACACACACACACACTCACTTCAAGCAGCCGATCCAAGCGCACTTGGTTGGCATGCATCTCCTTCTCGGCCGCTTCATGTTTCTTGAGCTTGCGGAGCACGTTGGTAGGGTCCCGGTACGACTCGTCCTCCGCAATCTCAAACTTCTCATCCAGCCACAAGAGCATCTCCTCCACATCTCTGAGGAACTCCTACCATGCAGTGAAAAAATACACAAGAAACTTTACTATGCTCTTACATGTTTATGAAAAGTTTATGTTTTTTATGAACACAGTGCAACACAAAGCACTTTAAAACATCAGAGAGTTTTGTTAAGTACAGTGCACTGATTTGATGCTCTATAGGCCGTTTGTTTTCCTGCATCTTTTCATTGTGCAAGGAGTATAGATAATGGACAACTGTTTTCTCACTACAGTGCTGATAACACAGACAGCCCATGTTAGTTGTAAAATTTTCAAAAAGGCTTGTTGAAGCTACCTGATGTTTTTTTGAGGCGTGAAGTTGGGTCCTCCTCTCCTTACAGCTCTCTCTGACTCTGCTATTCCTCTCCTGGATACTCTCTGATCTTGCCTGGATCCTAGAAGAATAAAAAGACACAATGAACAAAAAACATAAAAATACCAGTCAGTCTTCCCATGTTTTATATATGTGGAATTCTGGGCCTGAACTGGAAATTGAAAGGGGGCCATGTGTTTTCTACACTGACAAGGAACTGAAAACTGCATTGGTGCTACAAGCAGAAATGATACTGAACAGCAAGCATGATAATGTTGTAGAAATTACGGAAAAAAGAGGAAACAGTGACTGCATGAAGGTGATATCAACCAAAACAATTCTGAAGAGTCACTTAAGACCAGTTTCACTTGATTCACTCTTACATTCCATGGTAGGCCATGTTACTATTAAGGACAGAATTGCATTTTGTGTAAAGATTCCAAAGCAGATGTGAATGGATTCTACTTATGGAATACAGCACACAGGATATGTTATAAACAAAATAACACTTCTGCAACAACTAGACCAGTTACAAAAGGTTGTTATTCTGTAGACAGATAGGAGAGAGCTGATCTTACTGTTTGGCAGCATAATGGCGCTTTTTCACAAGCTCTTGGCTCTTCTCCTGGAAGCTGTTGATCTGCAACTCCAAAGCATTAAGCAGGGCCTCAAGCTCATCCTGCCTGCCCAGCAAGCTGTGTACATTATCCACAGAGTCCTACACACACACACACAGAGAGAGAGAGAGAGAGAGAGAGAGAGAGAGAGAGAGAGAGAAATGTGTGTAAGAGAGGTGTCATTATCATTAATAGCTTAAAAGCATCTAATTATGTAAGTAGCAATCATTATCTCAATCATCTCAACCTCATAATACACTATGTTATTTAAATGTACACCAATATTAAACAAAAGCAGAACAAATAGCTGCATTGTGCAACACTTTCAGTTCCTCGTCACATAAGAGCAACATGAACTACAGCACATTCACACAGGTCGCATAGACATCTGTGCTGTGACACTCACTCCCAGGTCGGTGACCCTGAGGCGGGCCTCATGAGCGGAGAGCGTGGCCTCGATGCGGTCGGCCTCCATGTTGAGCTTCTGGAGCTCCAGGCCCTGCTCCAGCCGGAGCTTGCGATCTGACCACTGGCGTTCCAGCCCGGCCAACTCCTCCTCGAGCTGGGCCAACGTGCGCCGCACCTCCTCACTGCCAGGCGATCCCTCCAGAGTGCCCCCAAGCTTCTCCATCTCCTTCAGCCTGACAGGACAGACATTGTTCCTATGAGCTTGGTCCATTTATGTCATTCACAATTCATTTAAATCAGTAAATAAGTCAAAATGTAAATAGCTCAGAACTAAAAATGTTTAGTAAGATACACTTGAAAAAAAAAAAAATAGTAAGATACACTTGAAAGAAACTAAACTTTAGTTACCCCCCACCAATCAACCATTATGGTCACTACATTGTGTGTGTGTGTGTGACTGTGTGTGTGTGTGTGTGTCTGTCAGTCTCACCTCTCCCTATACTGCTGGATCTCCAGTTGCAGCTCCTGATGTCTCTCCAAGAGGGCCTGAGCGGACGCCACGTCCGAGCCCTGCTCCTCGCCGGCCATCTGCTCCCGCGCAGTCTCCGCCCAGAGGACAAGGTCTCGTGTGCCCGTCTGGAAGACCTGCATTCGCCGCGCCTCCTCAAGCTTCCGTTGACGCTCGGCCGCCTGGACCCGCACGTCCTGCAGCAGAGCCTCCAGACCTCGCACCTCCTCCATGATGGCGGCGCTCTCCGCCGGGCTGCAGTCCTGCTTCCTGGGAGACAGGTGTGAGGATGAAGGAGGTTTGAGACACAAGCAAAGACAAGACAAGACTATATTAGAAAAATACATGGGAATATTACAAGTTTTTCGGGGTTCCTAAATTTCCCACATGATCAGTAAAATGTCGGTGTGTCTATAAGTTTGTCTGACTAGCTGTCTGTCAGCCAGTCTGCAGGATGGAGCAAGTGAAAAGCGAAAAAAGAACACAATACACAGAATATCAGACAACTTGTTTGTCTGGTGCAGATGTCACTGTTGCCCTCTACTATCTAAATGGCTACACAAGACAAACCAAGACACTGCCATCGGGATTAAGCTTAGTACTAAGCTACAACTTTTTTCAATCAAAAAATAAATTAATAAAGCAACTACATAAAGCAACATGACTTTACAGACACATCAGGTAGAGCATTATACTAACATCTTAGCTATGTTCTTCAGGTACTCTATCTTCGCCTCCAGGGCACTGATGTCTCTAAGGTTCTGCAGCTGCTTCCGCTCCTCTGCGGTGAGCGCTGCGTGGGTGCTGCCCACTTCAGTGTTGTCTAACTGGGCTAGCTTTTCCTGCAGCTGCCCCTTGGCCTCCTCGCAGCTGTGGAGGAAGGAGCGCACGTCTGCTGAGCTCAGCAGCTCGTGGGCCTTCTCGTCCTTCAGGTGCTGCAAACGCTGCCATCTGATAAAGACCCACAATTGGAGATAAGATCATTTAGCAATACATGGAAGAAATATCAGTATGCACTGACTAGTCTGTGATGTAGAGATCTTATACATACTGAATCGCAATGTCCCTGCTAACCCAAAGGCCTGAACCCTTGATTTAACGACTTAACTGGCATGAATCAAACAATTATGAAGTCAACTCATGCTGGTTAAGTCTTTCAGGGTTCAGCACCTAGGCCTTAGAGGAACATTGAGATAAATGACAGTGTATAAATTAGGGACAGTTTTCCAGACTAGAATTAAGCTTAGTCCTAAAGTTTCTTTCAGTAAGTCTAGGATTAGTCCTCATCCATACCTTGGCAAGTTAAGTAAGTCATTAAATGTCATGAATCTAAATCATGCTCCCGTTTGTATCAAACAGATTTTGCATGAGTGTTAGGGTTTTACTCTGACCTGCCGGTCACCTGTCCTTGTTTTGTCTGAATCTCTCGCTTTTTGCTGTGGCGGCTCTTCACAAGCCCCTCCCCCATTCGGGTGATGTCATCCAGCTGTCCCTTGCCACTGGCCAACTCTGTGAGGAAGTTCTGCAGGAAGAACAATCTGTCAACTGTGGCCAACTACACGCCTGACCTCAGTTGAGTGATGCCATAAAAATGGCAAGCACCAGAACATGATTTTATGACACATATTAATATGAGGCTATTTAGGGTAATGAGCTTGTTATTGTTATTGAGTTGTGATTGTTCTAAGTCTTTATCTTTAGCGTCTTAAGCATAAAAGTACTGCACACTGACTAATCACTGGGTATGAACATGCTATTTAAAAAGACACTATGACCACACAGAAAATTTGTGCCCAAGGCTGGTGGCTCTGACCTCATATTTGGCCTGGACTGCCCCAATTTCATCCATGTCAGCACTAAAGGTGTTGAGGATGTGTTCCTTGTCTTCCATCCAAGACTCAAACTCCTCACACATGTTGTAGAAGCGATGCAACTGGGCCGTTTCATCCAGAGCGTGCTTTCTCGACTATGGAGAAGAGACAGATCCCTTAAATCATCTTGAAAAGAACACTGTGATGTGAGAACTCACATCATGTGAGTTTTATTTACATTGCTGATAGCAGACATAAACTACAATCAGCAGAAAAGATGAGTGTTGCTGTCATATCTTCAGTAAACATTCCCATATGGGGAGTCTCTGAAGCCGGAGGGCCTCACCTGAGCCTGCTGGGCGAGGCTCCTGTAGTCTTCTTCCAGCTCATTCTGGGTGTCCTCCACCGTGTCCCTCTGGAAGTGGGGGTCGGGGATCCACTTGGCAGAAATCTCGGCCGTGCCTCGGCGCATGGAGCGGCTGCGCCGGGGGCGGCTTACCTTCCGTGCAGGGCGAGGGCTCTCAGCCATCCCATTTGTGGGGGGAGGGGTCGGAGGCACAGGTGGTGCTGACTGTAAGAGATAAACATTCAGATGGTAAAATGTTGCCTATAAAAGTATTCTGGTTACTAATGTTTCCTACTGCACTATAGCTTCAGTGTTACCGGCAGTTCTCACTTGTACGTTACTTTGGAAAAAGTACTTTGGAAACGTTTCAAACCACAGAAACAAACTACACTTAAAGGTGCTATGGAGGTGCTTTTTCACAATATTCTGCTTGTTTTAAGTTGTTGTTGCATTTACTCGCATTGTATTTAAAACAGGGGTTAAATGGTACCTTGTGCTAGTTGGTTTGCTTGCTAACTTTCGCTGGATATCTACAGTATTAAACCGTGTTTTTGACATGAAATGCATATAGTTGTCTTTTCCCATTCCAGTGCTATTCACAGATCACGTATGGATGTTTAAACCTTTAAACTCCACACAGCACATTTAAAGAGTTTGGACAAGCTGGACAGATACAGAAGGGACTGGATCCTTACCGTGGCCTGCACCTCAGCGATGTACATGGTAGGAACCCGCTGTTCATTCCCTTGACTGTCCCTCACTAGCCAGCCATCCACACCCTCCCGGCTCAGAATAGTAATCATCTCCCCACGGTCCATGGACACTGTTTTGCCTGACAAAGATACAAAAGCAAGGAAAGCATTAAAGGACGGAAAACACAACAGGGAAACCATAACTACATGAATGAAGCCAAAAAGGAAGCTTTGGAAATAAAGGCATTGTGAGGCACACAGAGCAGAGAAAGTCATAGAACAAAGAAGTGGGAGTAGAGGACGGAAAAGAAAAACAGATGGGGTGGATGATAGATATGTGTGCAAGACAAATCTGTATGTGTGCCTTATTTTATCAGAAAGTTAATTAGAAAAACTTTCATATGAAATATCTATTTTTAAATATTAAACTGCCTGACCCATGCTTTAATTTCTCTGTAGTTCTTGAGAACATTAAGCTGTGTTGGTGTGGTGTGTGCCTGGGTTAGACCTGATGGAGTTTGCTGAGGTCTGGACTCACCCCTGTATCTGTATCTCAACTTGGCTGTGTTTCCTTGTGGCTCAGGAGGAGTATTTAGCGTGACAGTCTCCCTCTTCCGTGTGGACGTCCTCCCCCGCTCCTTCACACGACTGCCCTCTTCCTCACCTGAGGAGTCACTGAACTGAACCATTTTCCTCTTCTGAGGCTCCACCTGCAGAAAGTGAAGCATAGCACTCACATCAACACACACACACAAACAACACACACCATCGTCTGTCAAAGCACTACGACAGAGACTGGAACATTTAACATATAAAACATTTATACATGAGCAGCCCTAATACTTTGCTGACTTGCGTGTGATCAGAGTTGATCATGGTCAGTTAGATTTTTTTTTCATGGAAAATTTTTATTTCTAGATGTGGGTCTGTATTTGCAGGCTACCAAAGACCCAAACATACAAACGCACTCTAAAATGTAGAGTTACTTTCAAAGGAGGTTTTAAGGTGAATGCAGCTTGATAACAGTAGTTATAAAGTCTTACAGTCAGAGCAGCCATCTGGGCAGCATTCCTGGCATGCTCGGCCAGGCGCTTGATCTCTGAGGCGTAGGCGCCGATCTCTTTCTCCAAACGCTGGTGGCGCTGCAGCAATGCGTCACTGCTCCACTCATCCTTCCCATAATCCTCGCTGCCAAGGATGGGCCTACGGTCGTCCAGCCAGGAGTTAGCCTCCGCTGCATCAGCGAAGTACTAAGAAGTGGAAGAGGTGTGGTAGAGAGGAGGATATTAGGTTAGTGAAGGAATGTAAGGTTCACTTTCTCTGATAAAACATCAGGCAGCTGCTTCAGTCTGGAAATGATGCTGGTAGCAAAGAAGTTTATTACTAAACATTATCATTATTTATTACTTTAGTGCACACTTTTCAAATTATCATCTGCACATAATCAAACATGAAATGTCTAGACACTTGTCTGTTGGCTAATAATTGCACTGTGTTTGCATGTACTTGTGTCTGTGTGTATGCATGTGTGTGTGTGTGTGTGTGTGTGTGTGTGTGTGTGTGTATGTGTGTGTGTGTGAGAATACAGAGAGAGGATTTGTGCACTGCATATCCGTGCCTGTTCGCATGCATGTGAGTGTGTGTGCTACTGTATGTTTTAGCATACACACCTGTTTGATGACACTGGCAGCATGTAGGCGCTCTCTGTGACTGGTCACTTCCTCCCTGAGCTGTTCCCACTGCCGGCCCAGAGTCTTCAGCCACTTCCTGATGGCACTCTCGCTTGATGGCTTCCTGCCGCACAGCTCCTTCCCCCGCGACAACACGCCCGTATGCACAGCCTCATGGGACTGTACCTCCGCCTCCAGGACCTGACAGGGCAAAGAGTGTGTGACCTTTAAAAACCCACACATACATCTTCTCTTAAGAATACCTTATGGAGTGCTTTCTGCAAGCTTTCCTCTAGATAAGATCCTCCATTCTGACAGTTGCAAACGCACATACACACACAGAAACCAAAAGCTTAACTGATATCTTCAAATATATCATGATGCACACATACACATACACATACACATACACACACACACCAAAATCCATATTACCATACACAGGGGTTTTCTTACCTTGTGTTTCTGCTGAGCCTGTAGGATCTGGCTGAGGTCTCTGCCGAGGCCAGCGGTCACCAGAAGGAGCCACCTCTCATAGATCCAGGCCTCCAGCTCCTCACAGTCAAAATAAAACTCAAACAGCTCCCGCTGCTCCTCCAGACCTTTCCTCCTACACAATCAAACAGCCAAGGCATTCACTATTAAGTGGCATGCATTTTGCCCATCAGCTATTGGTTTGGGCTGGCTATCCATATTTTTACATGTAGGAAGCCATACATAACACTGTGAGTGCATGTGTCTGTCACTGTTCATTTCTTTGACTGTGTGAATATGTGCGACAGTATGTGACAAAAGGGCAAGAAAATGAGAGAGACAGAGAGAGAGAGAGACACACAGAGAGAGAGAGAGAGAGAGAGAGAGAGAGAGAGACAGACAGACAGACAGACAGACAGACAGAGAGGGAGAAAGAGAAAGAGAGACAAGTAAAGGGACTAATGTGGGTCTGCCCATGTGAGCGCATTTCCTCTCATCACCTCTTCTTGCTGAGGGCTTGCAGGGCACTGTACTGGCTCTGGAGCTGGCGCACGCTGATCTGCACCTGTCGTGGGTTCCGGTGTGCCCCCTCCTTCAGGGCACGGGCGCTCAGCGCGCTCACCGTCTCCCCCTGGTCCAAGATCTGAGCATCCAGCAGGTCCTGCCTCTGCAGGAGATCCACCGCCTCTTCCAGGTGTTTGCCATACTCCTCTGATTGAGCCTGGCTCTGTGATCCCAAGAGGCAATTGAATGAGGGTCAGGTTGGTGTACCACAATTGAAGGGAGGGAATATGATGTAGTGAAAAAAATTGAGTAGGAGACAGGCTTTTAACTGCTGCACTAAGAAAGACTACAAACATTCCCACTGCACTAGGGTTAAGGTAAATTGCAGTCAGATGAGCTTGACTTGAATCACAACTACACTAAACACTGTAAAAAAAAAAAAAACAAGTGCTTTCCTTACTTTCCTGCATTCCTAAGAGACAAAACTGCAGATTACTGATACCGACACTAAACAAACACACATTAGGGATCCAGAATATCACACCTGCAGTTCACTGAGGTCCTGTGAAGCCATCTGAATGTCCCTGAGGACAGAAAGGGTGTTCACTACATCACCCATCAGGGCCCTTTTCACCCTCAGACCCTCCAGGAACCCCTGCCAGCTCTGAGAGATCTTCTGTTCTCTGTAAATCAGTGAGGGCAGTCAGTACAGTAAAGTTCAGCTAGCAGTCACTGATTCACTATGGGATAAATAAATATAATTATTAATATATATATATATGTGTATTTAATAATTTGTTTTCTGTTTATCTTACCTACGAGCCACTTGCTGTTTGCTATGGTAGTTCTCTCTCTCAATGGTGGCAGCCATCTCGCTGAGAGCCCTGAAGCGCGTTTCCCGGGCGAGGGCGTCAGTGGCCAGTGCTTCAAGCCTGCGGGCCATGCCATGAGCATCTTCCAGATCGTCCAGCTCCTGCGGGTCCTGCCGCACGAGTAGTTGCTGCGTCTCCTCCAAGTAGGCCTCTCGCAGCCCTGCTTTGCGCTCAAACTTCTGGGCCAGCTGTTCTAAATGCTCAAGTCTAATTAGGGCTGTTTGAAGGGCCCCCTCGCGCTCATGCTCTGCGCGTTCCAGCACCAGCCACTCGCGTTCGACATCGCGGAGTGTTTGACCCTCCGGGGGAACGTAGTCCCGCTGGTTGTTAGCGCGAAGCTTGGTGCGCAGGTTAAACAAATGGGCCTCGAGCGCTCCACGCTCCTGATACTTGGGAGGCTTCTCCACGGTGCGGTAGTTCTTGAAGGCGGTAACTAGGACCTGCATCTCCCGTAGGATGTTGGGGAAACGGCGGTCATTCAGCTGCACCACTTTCTCCCGGATCCATCGCAGCAAGTCGGTCACCATATGCTCATAGTCCTGTTTCAGGTCTTCCAGCTCTTTAAGGAGACCCACGATCTTGAAGAGGGGAGAAAGTAGTCAAGATAGAGTTGCAAAGGTTTAAATATTTGCATTGTGACAGGTGAAAATGGGTAAGAAGTTCTGTCTGTGTGTATGATAAATTTTGTAAGCCTACCGTAGGATTAGGTTTTGGTATAGTGGGTCAATTAGGCATTATTCCAAGGCAAGTACATTTACCTTACTGATAAACGTCTGTAACAACTACTATATGGCAGACCACTGTTAGAACGCCTTTTTAAATACAGCTATACAACATTTGTTCTTGGATACGCCAACCGCCAGTTTAACAAACTTTTTACCAGACAGACACCTCAATATTCAAATATTTAAAGTGTTAGCATAGTAAGGCAAGGATACAAGGGAGGGAGAGGTTGGTTCAGACAGTAGACACACCTGTCTCAGTGCCGACGCCTGTGGTGTTACGACAAAAACACGCATATGTTGCCATCTCATCCATTGGTTAACAAAATTTCCACCGAAGGACATTGCGCCTCCTTCCCTTTATTCGAGTAATTTTTCCGTCATTCTGTGATGACACAAGTCTTACCGCCAGTTTGGACCCATGTCTTCAGAGTTTATGAGTGACCGACTCGGTGCACACCTTGCCGGTTTCACACCCCATTGATTATGAAGTTCAGAATGACAGCATGTTCGTACTCATCATAGTTGCACATTTTCCTCAGATTATCAGGATTATGTGTCCCTCTCTGTTGGAGGACTGTGTAGTCCACTGGTCACTGTTCCTGGACACCGTTGGAATGCTTAAGTTTCTATGAAACAGACCGTGGAGTACTGTCTAAAAATGTCGCACATGCTTGCCTTGCCATTACCTGACCCGAGTTCATTCTTATCGTATTAACTTACTTTCCCCTCCCAGCCTCTACTTGTCTGCCGGTGTAAACGTTAATCTCAGTACGGCTTTTCTCATTGGTAACGCCATACTGGATTAGTACTTGTGCACTACTCTGTGCTACCAGCAGAGAGCGCAACTGCCACAACTCTCCAACAGGTGTATGTGTGTGTGTGTGTGTGTGTGTGTGTGTGTGTGTGTGTGTGTGTGTGTGTGTGTGTGTGTGTATCCCATGAGTGTTTGCCTTCACAATGAAAGATGTAAGAAGAGGAAAGGGTGATAAAAGTGTGTATGTGTGTGTTTGTGTGTACATTGTGTACACATTGCACATGCATAGTATGTGTATGTGTGCATAAGAAAGAGATGGAGGTGCTCTCAGTGTGTGCTCTGTAAACTTTTAAATGTAAAACCAAGATGAGTTGTGTCAACAAACAGCTTCATGATGTCTGTATACATCACACACACACACACACACACACACACACACACACACACACACACACACACACACACATTCCCCTGAGCCAAGGGAGTATATCTCACATCACTCACACAGACACTGGATCACAGAACATTGCACCAAAACAAAAGATAACAGGGCCTTAAGATATTATATGACCCTCTGTGGCCCCCCACACACTTGACTTGACTGACAGCATTAGTCTCTTGGAATTCCTCCAGTGTAAGTTATCACCGAGCCGCACCAAGTGAAAATGTGGAGGAGTCTACTAGGCACTTAAATGATAATGTTTTTTTTTTTTTGTCTTTTACAGGCCCCTAGGTTAGATGTTCCTATTTTCCAGAAAAGTTCCACTCAGAATCTCAGCTGAACAATGTCTTTGGTCTTCGGTTGTGTTTATGTTATATGTTCATGCTGAAGTCTTATGCTGACAATCTCAGTTTTATACCCTCATGTGTTGCACCCTCATAAGTTTTGCACCCACATCTCTTTATTGGCGCACCATCCTTTTTTAAAATTGCGTTACATAATGTCGATGATTTCACTCAATAAGCACAGCCATCCAGCCATGTAAATATAGCCTTCAGTCAGATTGAAATATGTTAATGGATTGGACGCAAAGCCAGTGATAGAGAGCTGGGTGTCTCTGCAACCAGCCTGTGTGCACTCTATAGGCCAGACATGGATGTGCACTGACCTTGGCGATACGCTTCTGGACCGTCTGGCCCTGCTTCAGCTTGGAAAAGTAGTGGTAGTAGAGCGAGACGTAGGTCATAATGGAGCGCTCGTCCGGGTGTGGCACCATGATGTCCTCGGCTTCCAGCAGCTGCATAATGCCAAACTCGCGTTCGGCCAGGTCGAAGGCATGAGTCAGGTTCCGCCTCGGGTCGTCTTCGCGCAGGCGCCGGTAATCAAATAAGTCGGGCCTGGGAAAGAGAGCAAAGCCAACTGAGACTCACTCAGGGGCCCATTTGGATGAGGTAACTGGGGTCAAGAGGTTTACTGGTTTAAATTGTGTGTCATTCTGTCATTCGTCAAACGAAAATAAGGAGTCAGATTTAAGCCTCTCACTGTTACAACTCACCATGATTGTCTGAATAAATATTTATTGTATTTCTTTTCACTTATACCAGTGAGTGTCGTGTGTTAGTTGGGGTGAGTAATTGACTGTGGTCTACCCAAAACCTAAACCAGTCTCCTATAGGACCTAGAGTTAGAGTTAGACTGTTCCCGCACAAGGCCCCTCCCTCGTTGTGCGGGTTACACATGGATGAGGACATTGAATTCAGAGCTATACTTCAAATGAAAATAAGCACTCGGATTCAGGTGTCTTGGTTATAACTCACCGATGTGCGTGGATGAGAGCGTTGAAGGCCAGACCATCTCGCCAGCTGCTAGAGAAGTCCTGCACATTTACATTGGAGTAGCCTGCTGTCTTGCGCTGGCACCAGATAAGGAGGGCCTCTTTGGCAGATCGACGGGCTTGACTTGCATGGCCTTCCGCCTGAGCTCAGCACATAGAGAACACATAGAACACATATCTAGAGATGCAAAATGACTACTCTACAGGAGTAAGATTAGACAACCTAGAAAAACCATAGAACAAACAAAAGAAAAGGTACGACCATAAAAGCAATACTTCCACATACTAGAATAACCTCAAGAGGGCTGCATACTTAAAGGTGAAGAACATCTAGTGGGAATTCTCCTTGTTCAGGCCTCCCCATCTCCACTCCAACTTATCTACATTCACCCTAGACACACTGCACTGATTAACATCCTCAGATATCTAACTCCACTTGCCTCATGTCCCTCCTTTCATTGTCCCCCATACCTCATCTACATTGATGAATCCAATCTGGAACCTTAGGATGATGATCCATATTAGGCCCAGGATGAGTGTTCTGTCTCCATCCACAATGTTCTCAGGGGCAATCAGATCCACTTGGATCTGGGGGGAGCAATCAATGGCTCTGGGTCATTAACATGCATATAAGCAAACAAGCTGGCCTGGAATCATCTGCATAAACTCCTTAATAGTGATCAACTTTAAACAACAGTATTTTATCACAGTTAACACTGTATACACAATGCAGATCTTTTGTCTTGAAATGAGGAACGACTGAGAGACTTTGAATTTGTGATTGTCACCTACAACAGTCAGCTATGTTTGTTACAGGCCTATGCCATGCTAAATGTTAAAGTGTTATTATAAAAGGTGGTATAAATAGAGTATGGTGGTAGTGCAATGATGCAGAGGAAGGAAAAATTTAACTTAGGGGTGCCTTGAGCTCAAAAATCAATTTAATAATCACAGAAGACTATGCATTGTCCATAGCATGGAGAAAGGTCATAGACTTCTCTCGATGCATTGTTAAC
>JAVQKI010372716.1:0-14899 GCA_036025975.1 Nematalosa erebi
CCTGATGATGTACGATATTTTTTGTAAGACTAGTGTAAATTGTATTGGGTAGGATTCATTATTTAATGTGTGCTTTGTGCTAAATCACTTGATTCTGTTTTGCTGGGATTGTAAATGCATGCATTTGTGTTTGAAATATGACACAAGTATTCAAACACTAGAATAGGAGCAGTCATACTTGACTGTCGTGGGATAAATCTGACCCTGGTACAGCATAATGTGGCACTGGCTGTTGCTCATCAGAACTGTATTGAATGAGTTGTATGTTTGCAGCACTGGGCCCGGAGGAAGGCGGTAAAAGGGACTCCGTGAGCAGTGTGAAGAGAACCCAGGCCATCCGCCGACGCCACAATGCAGGGAGCAACCCCACCCCTCCCCCTTCGTCTATGGGGTCCCCTCCCAGGTATGCCTGCTAGGCCTCTCCAGTTCCCTAAATGCTTGTGTGCTTTCATACCAGATAACCAGGAGAGTGTTTTGCAACCTGATTGTGCAGGCATTTTGAAGCCCTCAGATCAGTTCATTAAATGAGGGCTGCTGTTTCTGCTGCTTGCGTTCAATAAAAACCGGCAGCCAAATTGGGCCCTTTGGGTCCTATGCGATCACCCAGCACGGCACTTTGCAACTCCAATGACTCCCAATTACCGACGTCTTCAGTCTGAGTCGCTCCCCCGCTGTTCTGTGTGTCCTGGTGTTTGAGAGGTCTGTCCCCTTTTGATCTAAACTTTCTGCATCTTGCCTCCGTCTCTTCAGTCTGCAGGACCTCCAGCGCACTCGCACCTCCTCCCACTCGCGCACGCGCACCCTCCCGCTCCCCTCCGCGCTGCAATTCGCCTCCTCCCTGCTCCTGCCCCGCACCGGCGTCCACGAGGCCTCCACCTTCGACGACACGTCAGAGGGGGCTGTGCACTACTTTTATGACGAGAGTGGTAGGTGTCCCTCATCCACTGGTGCATACAATTCGTTTGTAGAGTGAATAGCTGCAAAGTCTGAATCAGTTTTCAATAATGTAGGTTATTCACTCACATCAGCATTTTCTGTCCACTGACCCCAACCAAAAAATAAATAACTCTGAACTGAGTAACAGGATGGCTACATGAATACATTATGCATACGTTAAAGTCAAAGACGCATCTGCTGACGGTTAGCTCCCACTATAATCAATGGAATTGGCTAAACCAGATGCGGTAGCGCAGCGAACATTCTAAAACAAATACACCAGTTTTCAAACATATTTTGACGCGACTTGACGTGAAGCTTTCATAACATATCCAGTGTAGCCTTAGGGTAACTCTGTTAGGATGCTAAATGCCTGCACAGTAGGTTACATGACTGCTTCTCTCTACAGGAGTGAAGAGGTCATATACATTCGGGCCAGCAGGTGGAGGTTACGAGGACCCTGTGCAGTAAGTAGCTTCTCATCTTGGGGTAAGTAGCTTCTTAGGGTCCTCCCACTTAGTGCCATGCTAACATGCTCTTTGCTCTGGCCTGTGCAGGGAGCGCGAGCGCCAGTCGCAGTCGTCCAGCTTCACCTCCACAGACGTCCAGGAGGGGGCGCAGGTCTTGCCCATGCTCCAGCCCAGGCCAGTGTTGCTGCAGAGCATGCAGGGTATGCAGGGCATGCAGGTCCGTCGTGGGCCACTGGAGATGCCTGAGGTGAGCCCAGAGGTGGCCAACACAATAGACAGAAGTGTCCCGATGTCAGGCTCCTGTCTTTATAGCCTTCTTTAGGCTGTATGCACACAACTGGTCAATAATTCCAAGGGATATCTGTTTTTGGTAATGGTCTGACTCAATGTGGAGGGGCCTTATAGCGTCTGATTAGTGTTTTTGTCTTGGTTGTCCTGCCCCTTAGTTTGAGATGGATCACGAGTCTCTTCACGAATCTCAGGAAAACACGCTGATGATTGAGGAGAAGGCCAAACCCAAGCAGTACTACCGCTTTTGGGTGCTCCCGGGGAAATGGCTCAGGGTGCGCTACGACCGTCTGGCCCTCCTGGCTCTCCTCGACAGGTGGGAAAACCCTCAGATTGACTCCCCTCAAAGTCAGTTATTCCAGATTGATGGTCTTGTTTTTAATGTTTAACCCATGTGATGTTGCAGTGTGATTTTTTTCAGTGTTGCCTTGCTTGAAGGCCTGCTCATGATTTTGTGTTGTAAGAGTGCATTTTAAGATCCCAAAAGCCATGGCGGTCAGGTTGAGCAGTGAAGTGTTTAGACAGTTTGCTCTACTGAGTAAATACAAACCTAATGGTATAATGCTAAAGGATAAGCTTTGCCTAAGAAGGTCATCCAGCAATCTTGCTAACTGTGTGACTGCCTTTGCCTTAGGAACCGTCGCGTCGGGGAGAACGTGTTTGCAGTGGTGCTAGCCAGCCTGGTCGCCTTCCTGGGGTTCTTGCTTCTTCTTCAGGGCTTTTTCAGGGACATTTGGGTTTTTCAGTTCTGCCTGGTCATCGCCAGCTGCCAGTACTCTTTACTAAAGGTCAGAGTTCAACCCTCAACCCCACAACACCCACTCCCTATCTATAAAGTGTCATGTTTCCTTGAGATCAAAGATCAATCTAAGTCTGATTAGTTCATTTAAATTTTTGTTTTTCCTTGTAAGATAATTGATGCAATCACTCCGAGTCCCTGATTCTGTTTCTCTTCTGCAGAGTGTTCAGCCAGATGCAGCCTCCCCAATGCATGTAAGTACTAATAGAAAGAGAGTCTGTAGGCAGATTGTGGCTCAAAGGTTAATTACACAAGGGAATGTGATAGCTGTATAATGATGGAATCGGAATGAAAGCAATGATTGCTGCATAATGCATAATGTTATCAAGGCAATAAAGCAAAGTGATGTAGGACCTCGGACGTTTGTGTGTTCCCAGTGGCAATGAAGAAAGCATTTTCCAGTTACCACACAGATAATGATAATATACGCAGCAATTCAGGTGTTTCTGTGAGCTCATGTGTATTTCCTCTGCTCAGGGCCATAACTGGATCATTGTGTACAGTCGCCCTGCATACTTCTGCCTGTGCTGCATGCTGATCTTCGTCTTTGACTTGGGCGGACGCTTCTACCGGCTACAGCCCCTCTCCCTCTACGGGGTTACCCTCTTCTCTGCACACTTCCTGCTTTGTGCTCGAGATGTCCTCATTGGTCAGTTTCCAGGAATTGAGCTTTGAGAAAAGACTTTCTGCAAAAAAAAAAAAAAAAAAGACAGTTTTATTTATTTATTTTTTCTTTTTCCTCCCTGCAGTTTTCACCCTCTGTTTCCCAATCATCTTCCTCTTTGGGCTTCTACCTCAGGTCAACACCTTCCTCATGTGTCTGCTTGAACAAGTGGATATGCACGTATTTGGAGGAACAGGTGAGGGAACATAAGAGAGCTGAGAACTACAAGCATTGATTTTTTTTTTTTAAGGAAAAAAAACCTTATTTCAACGTATTTTTTGTTGTTTTTTGTTTGTTTGTTTGTTTGTTTGTTTTTCCCTGACTTAATGTGTGTGTGTGTGTGTGTGTGTGTCTCCTCCCATTCTGTGCTTTCTTGACTCGCTGTGTGTGTTTTTCTCCTCAGCCACCACAAGCCCTCTGTCATCTGTTTACAGCCTGATCCGCAGTGTGCTGGTGGCTGCCTTGCTGTACGGCTTTTGCCTGGGCGCCATCAACGTAAGCAAAATTCGATTTCTTTCAAACCCTCACACATCTGCCCACAAGTTTTTTTTTTTTTTTTTTTTTTTATTAGAACAGACCTTTTAAACTATTTGTGTGCGCAGGTTCCCTGGGAGGAGCAGCACGTACCTGTCCTGTTTTCTGTGTTCTGTGGTCTGCTCCTTGCCCTGTCGTATCACCTGAGCCGCCAGAGCAGCGACCCCACCATCCTCTGGTCAGTCCCTTCAACCTGAGAATAGCGCTTTGACACTGCCGTCATACTCTTGATTTAAAAGCCTTCAAATAAGAGACCTGTGCATTTGTAAAAGTGGCTTGGACTTAGACACATGTTGGACACTAGCTACTGGGACATTGCCATACCACTTCAAAGGCTGTTGTGTCAGGGTCTTGTGATTAGACCCATTAGAATATAGAATCTTGTTTTTGCTCATTTCTCACTTCCATCTCCAGGTCTCTTGTGCGCTCTAAATTCTTCCCGGAGCTGGAGAGCCGAACACCCGAGGATCCGCCTGTCGAGATTAAAGACCCCCTACCTGAGAAATTGCGCAACTCTGTGGTAAGGCCCCGCCATTCGAACAAACTGCTGACAAACTCAATGGTCTCTTTTGAACGCGTGTCTCATGTGCGCCTCCTGTTTTTGAAACCTGTTTTATCTCTTTGTTACTCACAGAAAGAGACTTTGCACTCGGACCTGGTCATGTGTCCCCTTATGGCTATCATCACTTTCGCCATCAGTGCCAGCACCGTCTTCATAGCCCTACAGGTCAGTGATGCCCAGCCAGCACAATCTCACTACACACTGTTGGGTACTAATGGCTCATTTTCACTTTGGACAAATTTGTCTGCTAAGAACCATTAGCATAATATGGGCACCATTCCTTACCAGATGAAAGGCCCATCTTTTAACAACGTCTTCATCTTGGTCTACTTAATCGCTCTGGGAATGTGCAGATAGCTTTGAGTATGTAGGCAAACACTAGCTCTCAGAGCACTGCAGACTACGGTTAAATGGATTCATCTCGCAAAGATGACGCTCGATTAGATTGTTAGGTGGGGATGGCTCCACAGTACATGACTGTCTCTAAAAGTAACTCAACTCGTGTGTTGCGTCTTACTTGTGTCCTGTCCTCTTCTCTCTCCTCCTCTCCCATCTCCAGCCCGCTCTGAGTTTTGTGCTGTACATCCTGGCTGGGGTGGTTGGCTTCCTCACCCACTACCTGCTGCCGCAGCTCCGCAAGCAGCTGCCCTGGTTCTGTCTGGCCCATCCGGTATTGCGCTCGCGCGAGTACAGCCAGTTTGAGGTCCGCGGTGAGTATCAGAACCAGGCAGGGCACCAAAGAGGCACAGTGTGCATGTTTTGATGTCTGTATGAAAGTCCAGCCCGTAGTTCTCAGCCGCTGTGCCAGGATTTATAATTGGGCCAGACTGTTAAACATGAAGCAAAATAATTCTGTAAAGTGGCTTCAAAACTGTGTTGTCACTGGGATGCAAATCAAATGATTTGAAGTCTTACCTGTCGCATCCATGTTTTGAGTGTTAGTAGCAGCGTGTGGTGAGGGTCTCTGTGTCATGTTTCTGCTCCTCAGACGCGGCCCAGCTGATGTGGTTTGAAAAGCTGTACGCCTGGCTGCAGTGTGTGGAGAAGTACTTCATCTACCCGGCCGTGGTGCTCAACTCCCTGACCACCGAGGCCCATGCCGTGGGCCGCAGCTCGGACAAGGCCGGAACTTAGTAAGTTCCCTCTGACTCTCGTCAGTTGTTTATCCCGATATGTTCGCTAGGCTGACCGGAATGACCAAATATTATGATGCCAGTCCAGCTACCAGAACAGAGCTAACCTAATCTGGACCAGAAGTGCACACTTCTTGGCGCCATTACTGTGTTTACTTCCCAGAACTGACTAATGAAATTATGCTCGTGCTGTCAAGCAAAATGAGAAGATTGGTAATAGCTAATGAGTAGCTACTAATAGTGCTATTAGTGATGGTGGTGTTTTTTTAATATGACTTTTTACATTGTTTTCTTGCCTCTGCAGTGAGCCATTTAGGCTGTATAAATCAGTGTTTGACTGTCACTAATATATGTGTGTGTCTGTGTCTGTGTGTGTCTGCGCGTGTCTGTCTGTCTGTCTGTGTGTGTGTGTCTCCCCCTAGTGGCCGCGCTCTCTTCATCTCCTTGGCGGGAATGAAGCTGCTGCGTTCGTCCTTCTGTGCGCCGTCCTTGCAGTATGTCACCCTCTGCTTCACCGCCCTCTTCTTCCGCTTCGACTACCCCCACTTCTCCGAGACCTTCCTGCTCGACTACTACTTCATGTCCATCCTCTTCAGCAAGGTTTGCACTTCTCCGCTAACTTCATTTCAGTGCAGACCACTCTTAATGGACTGTGCAAAGATTATCTCCATACAGTAGCGGGTGTCATGTGATACTCCCTCCATATGGCATACAGGAGGTGATATTGATTGTGTGTGTGTGTGTGTGTTTACAGTTATGGGACCTGCTGTACAAGCTGCGGTTTGTGCTGACCTACATCGCCCCCTGGCAAATCACCTGGGGCTCTGCCTTTCACGCGTTCGCTCAGCCCTTTGCTGTACCTCGTATCCTTCACGCGATTTTTGCCATTGTTGCATTTTTTAAGGAGGGAAAATCATCAAATCATTTGCCATTAATCCCACCCACACTCGTATTCATCTCTATATTTTGCTGTATATGTTTTATGACAACCTACATAATATATTCCTTTGTGGGTTAAAGAAGTTATGTGTAATGAGAGACACTTTAATAGTAGATTCGGCGAGTATCTGTGTGATCTGTAGTGATCTGTTTACACAGGATGGATGGAACTGTACAAGTCAGAATGCTGTGTTCCTTAACCCTGGCCCTGCCCCAGATTCTGCCATGTTGTTTGTCCAGGCTGTGTTCTCTGCCCTTTTCTCCACGCCGCTCAACCCTGTGCTGGGCAGCGCCGTCTTCGTCACCTCCTACACCCGCCCCGTCAAGTTCTGGGAGCGAGACTACAAGTCAGTTGTGCCACTAACTCACCTTGGTGTTAAGTTATGTCCACCCCTCATGTTCCCCTTGAGACACATCTGATCATTTTTGCCCTGTTTCCCTGTTTCAGCACCAAACGCGTGGATCATTCCAACACACGACTGGCCACCCAGCTGGACCGCAACCCTGGTGAGTGTCTCTGTTTGCCCTCTCCTGCCCACCACCTGCCTGTGTCAGGCTAGTGGAGCATTTATGTTAGCATTTTCACTGTATTATTAGACTAGTATGGTATTACAATATTATATCTAACTATTTTGACATATTTGTCATGAACAGACAATGTCCTCTGTTCAGTCTTCTCTCAAAACATCTGAACATCTGATTTACCCATGATGGCTCTTTGCAGGCGCCGACGACAACAACCTGAACTCCATCTTCTACGAGCACCTGACACGCTCGCTGCAGCACTCGCTGTGTGGGGACCTGCTGCTGGGCCGCTGGGGCAACTACACCACGGGCGACTGTTTCATCCTGGCCTCCGACTACCTCAATGCCCTGGTGCACCTCATCGAGATCGGCAACGGTCTCGTCACCTTCCAGCTCAGGGGCCTCGAGTTCAGGGGTGAGGAAGAGAGAATTGACATTGACATTTACATGTTGGTACAGAATGGTTGTTAGTAACACATTGAGTATATACCGCATGCCAGAAATTGCCGGTATTTATATAGTTTTGACCTTTATGTCGTAGTAGTGTCGTAGCACAATTGCCTCTGTTACTACTGCTATTATTACTAATATGATTACTACACAACCACAATTAATTTAACTTATATGAAATTTAAAAATATCACCCAAGGGTCTAAACTTAGCTTAAAAAAAAAAAAGTAAGAATAGGAAACGGACCATAAAAAAAGAAGTGTTTCCTTTAATCCTCCCTCACCTATTTCATGGTGTGCTCTTCCCCAGGCACGTACTGTCAGCAGCGCGAAGTGGAGGCCATCACGGAGGGCGTGGAGGAGGACGAGGGCTGCTGCTGCTGTGAGCCGGGCCACCTGCCCCACATGCTGTCCTTCAACGCCGCCTTCGGACAGCGCTGGCTGGCCTGGGAGGTGGCCGCCACCAAGTACGTGCTGGAGGGCTACAGCATCAGCGACAACAACGCCGCATCCATGCTGCAGGTGTTCGACCTGCGCAAGATCCTCATCACCTACTACGTAAAGGTACTGTTCTGGTGTATGGTTTTGATCTGAAATTTAGCATGTTTTAATAGTTCAATAGCTCAGTGTTATAAATGTAGAACACTTCATACTGATCCACTTTTAAGGTGTTGACCCATTTTTCAACTACTTCGTCAACTCTACTCAACTTATTCCATGGTATATAATATATTACACAACAGTTAGGTCCGGTTGAACTATTTATCAATTACTGATTGGACGCTTTACTAGGTGTGATATCCCATGATATACCATGGGTGACTCTTAACAGCTAGTAATCACACATACTGCACTTTCCATTGAGTTGGCCGATGTGAACGGTCCATTCGTTCAAGGCGAGAGATCAGTGATTTTCATAATATTCCGTTTGGCAGTTCTGCCCAGAGAAAAGTCTTCATAGAGTAGCCTTCGGCTTTGTACCTGCGGCCGAACCACATCCGTTGGACCAAAGGTCAATAAGGCCCTTCTAATGCAGTATAGTATGTACATTTTAACGACTGTGCCTGCATGGCTATGTAATGGTAACCCCACAGATCTGAATGTGAATGCATGTTCATTTGTCCAGAGCATCATCTACTATGTGAGCCGCTCTCCCAAACTGGAGGAGTGGTTGACCACTGAGACCATCCAGGAGGCTCTGCGCCCGTGCCTGAGCCCCACCTACGTGGACAGCGACCCCACCTTCAACCTGAACATCGACGAGGACTACGACCACCGGGAGTCGGGCATCACCCCCACCTCCTTTTGTATGGTCTACCTGGACTGGATCCAGTACTGCAACAGCCGCAGGCAGACGGTGAGGCCCAATTCACGACGGCTGCGCCTTCTGTAACTGCATAGCATCCTCTAGCTCTCCAAGTTGTTTATGTGATGGTAAAAAAAAGCTCAGGTACTTGTATGCTGTTTTGGCTCTGGAAGTGTGGAACAAACATAGTGGCTCGTAACGAGGCGTAGCCAGTTTCTTCCAGCCAGTCGACCTATTTGTAGTGTGGAAAGGGGGGGTGTGATTTGATTGTTTAGCTCAAATATCAGTCCCAGAATCACAGATTTTGTCTTTACCGTTAGACTTCACAGAGATGGCTAGCAGATCATAAGGAGATCTTACTGAAAGGTCTAACTTGTTTACAAACAGTTTAGGATCGCTTACTGCACCTTTAAATTGTCTGCTACTAAAGCTCTGTCCGTCTGTGCTCACATTCTGATGTTGACATCAGTTTCTGTTCCACTCCGCTGGCCATTTACAGGCAAAGGCACCGCTTCCCAGAAGCCTTTCTAAAAGCCTTTAGTATTGATCTGTTGTTGTGTGTGCGTGTGTGTGTGCGTGTGCGTGTGCGTGCGCGCGCGTGTGTGTGTGTGTGTTGCAGCCTGTTGAAAGCGAAAGAGACTCCCCTCTGGTCACGCTGTGTTTTGGCCTGTGCATCTTGGGACGCAGGGCGTTAGGAACAGCCTCTCACAGCATGTCAGCCAGGTAAGATGCGTCAGTTGATATTAATTTGTTGTACCATTTCACACCTTCAACAGACACACAGCCTTTGAGATCAGGTTGTGGTGCGTGATTGGGCATGTCGCTGTAAGAAACATTGTCTCTGTCTCCTGAATGTTGTTGCTGTTGTCTGTCGCTTGGCAGCCTCGAGCCCTTCCTGTACGGCCTCCATGCGCTATTCAAGGGAGACTTCCGGATCACCTCCCCCAGGGACGAGTGGGTGTTTGCGGACATGGACCTGCTCAATAGGGTGGTGGCACCGGGAGTGCGCATGTCTCTGAAGCTCCATCAGGTAGGTCTCCTCTCCTCTCCTCTCCTCTCCATTGCCTTGGCATCCACAATTTTGGGCCTGCACCAACCCCATCCCTAACCCCAACCCTATTTGTCAGGCTTTTTCTCTCCTTTACTGTTCTTGTGTTTCTATTTTTCAAATTTTCTGTCCTGAATTCATAGAACCCTCTCTTCTTTTCTTGTCGCTCTAGGATCATTTTACATCGCCGGACGAATACGAGGACCCCGTGGTGCTGTACGACGCCATCACGGCCAACGAGGAGAAGATGCTGATCTCGCATGAGGGTGACCCGGTGTGGCGCAGCGCCATCCTGGCCAACATGTCCTCGCTGCTGGCCCTGCGCCATGTCATGGACGACGGCAGTGACGAGTACAAGATCATCATGCTCAACAAGCGTTTCCTCAGCTTCAGGGTCATAAAGGTACAGCGCACACACCCTCATGGGAAACTCCTCGAACCTGTGAATATCCCAGTGCCAGTGCTATCAGCTTTTCCCCTGTGGTGTCTTGCTCGTTGCAAAAGTGCAATTAGTAATTGGATACTTGCTAAGATGAGAAGATCTGTTTCTCTCCCATCTTCATCTAACACCCCTCTCCTCAAAAACAAGCACAGAAAATTCCCTCAGGTTTGCCGTCATAATTTTACCAGAGCTGCACTATGGTCATCTCTGTCTTTATCCCTATGTTTATGTAATTGTTTATATTACTTTTATAATGTTTTTATTCATTTTTATGTATTTATCTAGCTATTTATTTGGTCATTCATTTCATTCAGTCCATCTTTCTCTCTCTCTCTCTTTTTTTCTTTCAATAACATACCCTCAAAGCACTCTGGCGGTCTCCTTCCACCTCTCCTGTGTATGTCTCACCTGTGCTTTTGTGCGCCCCCTAAAGGTGAACCGTGAGTGTGTGCGTGGTCTGTGGGCGGGACAGCAGCAGGAGCTGGTCTTCCTGCGCAACCGCAACCCAGAGCGCGGCAGCATCCAGAACGCCAAGCAGGCGCTGCGCAACATGATCAACTCGTCGTGCGACCAGCCCATCGGCTACCCCATCTACGTGTCGCCTCTCACCACGTCCTACGCTGGCGGACACGCTCAGCTGAGGTCCGTCTGGGGCGGCCCCGTCAGCCCACACAACATCTATACCTGGTTCATCAGCAGCTGGGACAGGTAGGTCCACATACCACACACACACACACACTTAGCTGCACCTTGTTTTGGACAGCCCTGACAGCACACACTTGAATTACCAACACCTGTGACAGGTTGGCCTGCATACCACACACACACACATTCAGCCAGTCTGTCAGGATACTATGCTCTAAAAGAACTGTAACCTGCAAAATAACAAAGGTTTTGTTTGAGTGAAGGCATTGTTTGAATTGCAGTATGCAGTTGAAAGTTGTGTGAATCCAACTCAAGGTTGTTTGACGGACAGTTGTGGGGTGCAGTGTGTGTTTTAGAAAAAAAATGCACTGCTGTAAAAGTTGCATATATATCCAGATAATATGAGTTTCCTTATCTCTTATGTTGTTTATTTTGTGTCTGGATGCACCCTGTAGGTTACAGAAAGGATGCGGGGCGGGCTGCAACAGCGGCGGAAACATCGAAGACTCCGACTGCGGCGGCGGCTCATCCTCCATCACCAACAACAACCCCGCTAGCCACCCTCCCCAGACCAGTGCCTCCACCGTCCCCCAACCCCCCCACCTCACCACCGTACAGCCCCCTATGGGTAATGCCATCCACACTACAGCCCACCACACACATTCACACAGATATATGTATACCTGTAAATGGATTTCAGTTGTAAAACGAATAACAGCACACATTGCTAAAGAACAAATGTATATGTGTGTGTGTATATATGCATATGTATATGTATATGTATATGTAGTCCATATGTTTTTGGATTGTGCCTAAAAGACAGTTTAAAAAAAAAAAAAAAAAGGTGTGTATCTGTTAGTCAGACTTGATGGTGTGTGTGCGTGTGAGTATGAGTGTGTGTGTGTGTGTGTGTGTGTGTGTGTGTGTGTGTGTGTGTGTGTGTGTGTGTGTGTGTTATTCACTGCCTCATTCCTGGCTGTGTGCTGGAGCTGACAGAAAGTTCTCTTGTGTGTGCTGGTCTGCAGGTACTGATAACCCAGTAGGCCCCTCTTGGCCCCACCACCACCATCACCACCACCACCACCACCAGCCTCTCCCGCTGGCGCTGCTCAGCCAGTCGGAGGGCCGCATGGATGCCGGCCTGGTCTCGTCGCTCCACCGCACGTCGTCCATCCAGGGCCTGCTAGGCCAGCACCTGTCCAGCTCGCAGCTGTCTTTCAGCAGTTCCGTGGCGCTGCCCGCCGCCGAGCGCTTCTGCCCCGGCAGCCTGCAGGACAACCTTGGCCTCCGCACCGCCGCCGGCACCCGGCCAGGCCTCGGACTGGGACTGGGCGGAGCGCTGGCCTACGAGGGGCCTTACGGGAAGTGGAGCCTGTCTGGGAAGAAGGGCTTCAACGGGCCGGCAGCCGCTACCGCCACGGCTGACGGAGACGGAATAGCACAGCAGAGTATACGGATGCAGGTGAGCAGCATGTGTGTTGTGTGCCACACCGCTTAACAATGCCCCCTATTAGAAACTCATAAGAGATGCATATTTGTCTGCTGAATGATTAGTTAAGACCATTTTTATTCTCAGTTTGTTTATACCAACAAAATTTCCTTTTTCTCTCCAGCCTGTTCCTCCTGGCCCTCCACTGGACTCCAGCCCGACAATGGACCCCATGGGGGCGGGACCACCCTCGGAGACCACCCCCCTCACCTCCGACCCCCCTGCCTCCCAGGAGGAGTCGACAGAGCTGCCTTTACTGGAGCACCTCCGCTGAGCTTAATCCCAAGCTGAGCCTCGGGGGGTGGCAGGGTGGGGTCTTCTCCAGACACCTCCATCCCTCCACCCCACCCCTCCTAGCCTTGCGCTTCTTTGCCTTTGCAATATTGGATGTGGGTGCGGAGGCGTGCACTCTGGCTACTCAGGAGCGGCCAGGGGCGGGGATGATAAAGGGGGGCGGGTGCCCAGGACTGATGCAGTTTTGGCAGTTATTCACTGTCCAAAGAGGGGAGAGGTAGGAAGAGGAGGAGGTTCTAGTGGCATGCAGTCTGGGACCTGCTGCATTGACCATGGTCACAGGCCAAAACGCCAGTGCAATCTTTTTGTTTCTTTTGTTTTATTTCATTTTGTTTTGTTTCACCAAAAAAAAAAAAATTTAAATCCTGTATGGGGTCAAATGACTTATGTCCATCCCTTCGAATCTGCCCCAGTGCAAAGAGGAAACGAAAATGACATGAAAAGGGAACTCTGGACTTCTCCTCGTTCTCCCCCAGCTGCAGCTGCAAAACTTGGGAGAGGAGTTTGGGGGGGGGGGGTGGTAGTAGGGCTGACCACAGACCTGCGCCTCGCCTTGCCCAGCTCTGCCTTCTCTGCCGCCGAGTGCCACCTGAACTGATCTGTGATCAGGGCAAGAAAAAAATTGGACAGAGGAAGCGCTCACTGACTCTCTTCCTCTTCTCCCCCTTATCTTATGAGTGCTTTGGAAGGCTTTATCATTTCCAAATGGAGAGTTATCAGGTTGGATTTGACATTGTCTGTTGACATGCCTGCCTGCATGTCTGTCCCATCTGAGCTGTTTCGGAGGGAAACCAGTGCTCATGATGGCCTTTTTGCCATCGAACGGCCACTGTAGAGATCCGAGACGACAGACGCACCAAAGGACTTATGCAGTTCCTTCTGGCCCCCTATCTCCTATGATGAAGACCCTATCCCACCCAGAGATGGAAATTCACACAGTTTACCGAGACAAGATCATTGCCCCACATTCTCCTCCTCCTCCTCTTCCTCCTTCTCGGAATCATTATCATCAGTGGCGGTGTCAATAAATTTCAGGGACAAAATACACACCACAAAGGCATGCTTTTTTCACACACACACACACACACATATATACACTAACACACACACAAACGCGCACACATGCACACCATGCTCCTTATGTAGGTAGCAGCCACAAACACAGCCTTTCCCAACTGAGGTGCTTTAACCTTTATAGTTTACAGCCTTCTCAGGCAGAGGCACCAAGGTCCACACACACACACACACACACACACACACACACACACACACACACACACACACAAACAGAGGACAGAGGGTCGAATGGGGAGGAACTGAGAGAACTGCTGGGGGGTGAGGGGTCCAGAAAGGAGAAGGCAAGAAAAGAGTTCTGCTCAGATGGGCCTTAAGATATCCGTAAATGCAATTGATGGTTTTTCTCTATTACTCATGTCATGTTTTTGTTTTTTTGTTTTGTATGCCTATTTTTTCTTGGTTGATGCGAATGTGTCTTACAGGACTGGTCTTTAGGACCTCCTTAAAATATGGCTGAGGAAAGTCAAACACCCACCCCCCCACCCCTCCAACAACACTTTGGTGGTGTTGTTTTGCCCCCATAGACTCTTGAGGCTCACTCCCTCCGCATTGGGCAGGACCCCATGTTACGTCCCTCCCACTGCAGTGCTACTGCTCTGACAAGCCCACAAGCCCCTTACTACTTAAAAAAAGAACTAACGAAACTACTGGTGTTGCTACTTTAAAAAGAAAGAAAGAAAGAAAGAAAGAAAGAAAGAAAAATGGCCTCCAGCGTTTTAGTTGGAGGCAGAAGCAAATGGAGCAGGATATGATAGAGAAAAAAAATGGTATTTATTTATTTTTTTTTGTTAATTAATATCGTTGAGGGGGAAAAAATGGGCTTTTTGTGACGTGCTGAGACTAACTGGAAGGTGAGGAGACGAGGTTTGCCACTGATGCCTCACCCCCTTTACCCTCCCTCTGGCGCCTTCTCTCTTGGAGTCAGTGGAGCGTTGAACTTCTCTGAAGGGCTTAACGTTTATGGTGTTCAATACAACTGGAATCGTTCTTGTCACTTTAAGTTGTACTTTTGTTTTGTTTTGGCTTTTTTTGTGTTTGCACACCACCAGAAGAGGGCGAGTGATTCACTGATTAAACCGGGCGTCTCTTAATCTCCCCGCACAGAACACATATCAGTAGCCTGTCAGTAAGTGCACTGCTGTGCGTGTGCGTGTGGTTGTGTGGTTGTGTGTGTGTGTGTATGGTTGTGTGGTTGTATGTATGGTGTGTAGCACTATAGGTGTTTGGTTGCAGGAGTTTAGATATTCTAAATGGCTCATTGCATGTCCATGGATAGGTTAAGCACAGTCAGGGCCTCCG
>JAVQKI010372987.1:0-13766 GCA_036025975.1 Nematalosa erebi
TTTACATTAGCTGCTCTGTCCTTTGAATGTTTGGAGGTGGGGGGGGGGTGATGAGGGGAATGAACTAGGGGATGAGAGCAGCACCAAGGGCAGGGGCGCGTCCTGAAGGACAGGGGGTGGGGGTGGGGGTGTAATGGTGGGCTAGGGCAGGGGGCGGCAGCAAGGAGAAGAGTCAGGGAGGGGTGGGGTGCGGTGGGTTGGGAGTAGAGAGGAGGAGGGGGGGAACAGGTGGAAGGTTAATGGTCCTGGACCGGATCCACCAGCCGCTCTGACTTGATATATGGGCTTTGGGCCTGGTGCGGGCGTAGGCTTTCAAAGATATATTATTTCATTTGAGGAGCAGCATTCTGGGGCCTGCATTTGTCCACTGATAGATGATATCCCCCCGCACCCCGGCAGCCACAATTGGCGATGGCGTGTGAGTTTTTGTAAGGCCTGCTCCTGTACATATTTTTTTTCCTCCACTGTCTCTCTCTCTCTCTCTCTCTCTCTCTCTCTCACTCTCTGTTCTCCTTCTCTCTGTTTCTCCCTCTCTCTTTGACCTCTCCCTTACTCTTTTCCTCTCTCTTACTTTTCCTCTCTCTCTCTCTCTTTTCCATGCTGTAGGCAGGTCCTCTTGGCAGGAGAGTTTTTTTAAGCTGCTATTTCAGTGGTAACAATATCTGTTTGATCAGGGCAGAAATGTAGCACTGTAGCAGCGCCTGTGCCACAAAGGCCCTTTCTCATTCATAAATTACACACATTACGGTCAGAAAAGATGGCTGCTTCCCCCATAAATACCAAAAAAGTATGTTTGTCTTATATATTCTAAATGGCAGTTTATCTCGATTTTAACCAACAGCTGATAGCTGGGGGTTGCAGGGGGTTTGATTTAGATAATTGTGTCAGAGTTTAGCTTGTATAAAAATTCATCAGACCTGCTGGAAACAGGGAGACAAGAGCCCCACCACTACCACCAATACCACCACCAACACAAACACTGTCACCAGCCCGCTGGCGACGGTGGTGTAAATATATTGCCGAAATTCACAGCTCATTACTTGGTCATTGTCCTATTTAGGTCTCGTTCTTTAAACATCTGCCGCCGCGAGCCACACATAATTACTTTGGTTATTCGATCGCGCCTCTTATGCCCGTTATTCACTGGGCTCTTGTCCTGTTTGCCATTCCTTTCCTGGTGCTGCACCCACCTCTCTCTCTGTCTCTCTCTCTCTCTATATGTCTTTCTCTCCGGCTCTCGCTGTCTCTCTCTGATTCTTTCTCTGTATCTATCTCTATATTTTTCTGGCTGTTGTTTACTGCAAGTCAAAGCTGGAAGCCCAGAAGACAGACGTACAGTCTCTGCAGAAGAACCATGTGGAGCTACTGCCCCTCTCCCCACTCCTAACCCCCCCTAAATTCCCCAATCCCTCTAGCTTACCCACCCGTGGGAGTAGGTAGGCCGGAGGAAGGAAGCCCGTGCACTTGTTAAAAGGAAAGATTTAGGGTCCGAAATCCCCGCCGAGAGATGCAGACGCACCAGGGAGGGGTGGTTTTTTAGTGTTTCAGGGAGTCTGTTCATCCACTTGTTGCTTTGATGGGGAATAAAAGGCGGAAAGACCATCATGAGGCACCGTTGGCCTGGGGCTGGAGAGCTGATTGACTCATTCAGTCACTGGCCTTTGTGTAGTCTAGGCACTACGGACACAGGGCACGGGGGGTTTGTGCCCTATCTTTCTGAACTCCATTCATTCATGCATTCATTCATTCTTTCATTTTCTTACTTATTTATTTGTAGCTTTCCCTCTGTGACTTCACCTCATACCTCTTCTAATCTCACAAAATTGAGCAAAACTCTCAGAACACATATGTTCAGACACACTCACACTCAGACACACATGCGTGCGCGCACACACACACACACACACACACACAACACACACACACACACGCACACACACAAATGCCTACAATGTAACATGGCACTAAAAAACTTTCAAAAGTGACAGATTCGTATTTCTAGGGCTTTTCCTCGTCGGAATAAGTAAAACAGTTTTGTCTTATCAGGTGGATATTATGGTAAAAGCTTTTTTTATTGGTGTGTAAAGGTCTTGTTAAGGGGTCGGGGATGTGCACTGAACCTGTAAGACGTGCCGTGCTCTACCCCAGAGCTCTCTCCCGTCCACTCCGGACGATTCCCCACAATCAAGGCATGAAATGAGAGAGCTGGGAAAAAGGGGGGCAGCGAAGACAGGCGATTTTAAAAGGATGGTCGCTAACAAATCAACTCAAACAGTACTTTGCCAAACGACAAACAGTGGGGAAGGGAAGGAGGGGAGAAAAAGCGGTTTACTTTCTGCCAACAGACTGCCGGCAGTCAAAAGGGCACAGGCTCACGATGCGGTGTGGCACTGGGGACCTGTGGCTTGTCGCTTTGCATGCAAACTGCCGCGCGGGTGAGAAACATGGCATGGGAGTTCATGTGGCTAGAGTGCTCAAACTAACTCAAGCTTCTCTGCTGAGGCATGGGGAGCCATAACTGCGGACCAGGTGCCTTCAGTCCGTCTCATATTGTCTCTTTGGACAGCGCTAGCATTCCCTGTGTCCATCGTATTATTGTCTGGTTGTCCTCACAGAGGGCATGGCAGGGGTTAAAGGGTAGGTGGCATGGTCACTGCCACTCCTCTTCGGCCCCTGGCATCTCCCCCCCCCCCCCACCCCCCTGCATTTCTGTGTCCCCCTCAGGACGCGGCCCTACTCGGGTGTCCTCTTTGGGTTTATCTCACACCATTGTCACATGCTAGCAGCGAAGATTGATGTCCAGATTGGGTTGCCCAGCCGGCATGGCTATGGAGCTGTGGAGCTATTTAGCTATCGAGCTCGGCACTTTTGGAGATGAGGAAAGGCCGCTAATGATGACACTTTTAGTTGCTTCGTGTGTCCTGAATACGAGAACGGCGCTGCTTAGAACTTTGTGAGGAAGGTTACTAGAGTATTTGTCCTGGCTACAAAAAACAACAACAAAGAAATAGGACAGGGAAATTGTCACTTTTTAAAATAATAAGTGAAGAACTATATTTTGAAAGAGCGTTATCACAGAGGTGATTTCTTCCCAGCTCAATAGTGTAGGGGGCTGTCTGGAGTGTTTGGATTTGGGTAGGAAATTATGGTGTCTCCACTCCCCATTGTTTCCTCTGTGGTACTAATTATGTGAGTGGTAATAGGGTCTTAGAGGGGGAAGGAGGGGAGTTAGCTTACCTCCTTGCTCCCTGTCAACAGTTGTCCTCGACATCTATTTTTGCTACTTATTTACAGTCCCCTATTTTGGACATTGGGGGAGTTTACTTAGGGAGTCTGAAGACAATAGATAGCCACCAAGACCCCTTCACCCCCCCAACACACACACACACACACACACACACACAACCAGAAGACAGGCAACATGCAGGGTAGTCTTACCAAGGACTTATATTTATCCATTGTCGGTGATTAGGTTCTGGCTTTGATGAATGACATGTGCGTGCGTTTCAGATGGGTAACGCTATAAGGCACCTATAAGTTACGGCTGAAATGTGTGAACCCCCCTTCCCCCCCAACAGAAAAAGACTAAACCACCTGTTCATTAGGCTCCGTTTAACATCCTTTCTCTCTCTCTCCCTCTCTCTCTTTTTGTTTCTCAACCTCACGCGAGCTGGACTGATGAGGCTGGCACGGTCCTTTTATAAACGTTTCCACATTCCTGGCAAAATAGAAATGTGTATCAAAATAAAGAATTTTTTTTTTATTTCACCAGGCCCTCCTCTAAATGGATGAAAGAATGCTTTCTTGTATGAATCTGAGGGGAATTCCTCACAGGCTAACCATTTGTTACAGCTCAAGGGAACACAGAAACGGCTGGTGATGACAGTGCAGCTAAAATTTTTAGAGGCAAAGGCGCACAGCAAAGCGCAGGAGGCACTTCTGACGTTAGCGTGGCAGTCCCGACGGCAAAGGCGGGCTGTACAGACGGAGGCACTATTCCAGGCGTCATAACTGTCCTTAATCTTTCGCCCAAATCATGGAGGCAGGTGGAGTTATTTTTTTTTCTTTCTTCGTTTGTGTAGGTTTGATCACCGCAGCTTGTCAGCGCGGGGTCGTGTGCAGCTGCTGTGAAGAATATGTGAGCTCATATTCTCCCCGTGATGGGGCTTTTTTCACTTACACTCGCTCGCTCTAAGAATCGAAGTAGTAATGGTACTTAAAGAAAAGAAACCACCACAAGTGATCTATTGTTCCTAGGACATGGGCTAGCACATGAGGGCTTTAAGCACTGCAAATGTTTCCCTCTGAATGTGTGCAGCTGCGGGCCGTTTAGCTGTCGTGGGTGATGAGAGTCTGCATCTCTGTGCCCCATACCCTCCCTCTATGCATGCTGAGACACCCACACACACACACACACACACACATATGCACACATGCACCACTTTATGAAATCCTCTCCTAAGAACTGGATAGACTTGTCTCAATTCCTGTCCATTTTAAATAATAGAGAAGGTCCAGACCAGAACCTGAAGTCCATTTACTCCAGCCTGACCTCCCCCTCCTCTTCCTCCTCTTCCTCCTCGTCCACCGCCACCTCTAGCAGAATCTGCTTGCTTAGTGGCTGAAGTAAAACAGAGGTGGAGGTGGAGGAGGTCAGAGTGCTTTCTGTCCACCCGTCAACATGTCACACGCCGCGCATAAATATCGACAGCCCTCGACAATAAAGAGAGCCAATAAGGCTGGGGTAGGGGGTGGGGGGTGTTAGAATCAAGGGAAAGCAATTCCCTGGATCAAATCGAATAAACATGCAGAAATCATTCGGAGTGACCCACACCCCCTACCTCCCCTTTCTCTGCCCTATCACTTCCCAACATAAGCACCCTCCCCCCTCCCCAAACAAACACTCATGCTACCCCTCCACCACCACCTCAACCCTCCACCTCTCCTCCCTTCCCTTCTAATGTGGAGTGAGTGGAGTGTGTGTAGATTGAGGACTGCAGAGGGATCAATACCCAGCCTGGGTCGACGGCACAGAACTCATTTCACATTTGGAAAGCATTATTTTCTCACTGTAGTTGAGTTGAGTGAATGAGGAAATGGGGGGGTGGGACCATGTGTGTGTGTGTGTGTGTGTGTGTGTGTGTGTGATGGGGTGGTAAGGGTGTAGGAAGGTTGTGTTGGGGGATTGGGGTGGTACTTAAGGGAAATCGTGCTCCCATGCCTTCATGTATATTAGGAGCCTAATGTTCATCTGAATAATTGATTAGCGCAGCTCTGTGTTTTTGATAATTAGTTGATAGCTTCTTAGCTTTAAGCCCTCAGATCCCATACCAGAGACTCAGAGGCCAATTTCTTCTTTCTCACTTTCTCTTGCTTTCTCTCTCTCTCTCTCTTTTCCATTTTTTTTCCAAATGTATTGTTGCAAAGGTGGGGGGAGGGATGTGGTAGAACAACGCAGGAACAAGAGTACTTAACATGAAAAGCTCCGCTGGGCCACGCTAGACAACTTGCGCGGCTTAACCGTTTCTGCTTCGAGCGAGGCTAAGTCAAATGTGAGCTCTTTTTTTTTTCTCATAACCTCATTTCATCACTCTCATTGCATCTCTTTTTTTTCTCTCCTCCTCTGCTCCCTCTCCCCAGATGATGGGTTTTTCTTTGCCTTGCTCAAGAGGTTTATCATAACCATTCTTCTTGACACAGAGAAACCCATATTTTACCATTGCTGGCTATTAGCAAACCTGAAATTTGGACTTGAAATTTAGAGTTAATTATAGCCCCTGACTATTGACTGTAATCTGAGGGTGCTATGAATTTCATTTGATTACATTAAGGGCCACATGGCAAATTAAATAGAGGGGATAGTCATCCAAAGAAATTAAAACAGTTGTGATTCAGAGTGCCGAGAAAAGATTTACTCTTTCAAATTGCCACTGGTCAGAGCCCTCTGTTTGCACAGGCAACACAGAGAAAGAACAAATGCGATAATAGACTCTATTACCATGTCAAGAAAAAAGAAACAAGGGGAGAAGAAAGTGGGAGAAAAAGAGAGAGAGAGAGAGAGAGAGAGAGAATGGCCCCATCTCTGATGTGACCTTGGACAGTGAAGCATGCTTACTTCTTCTAAGCAAATAGAGTGGTACAATCACTCCTGAAAAGAATGCAATCCCTTCTGTGTGTGTGTGTGTGTGTGTGTGTGTGTGTGCGTGAGAGAGAGAGAGAGGCCTAATGAGCAAGGTCGTGTCTGGAAAGAGCCGGTGAGGGCTCTGGCCTCACTGACGTGCTGCTGCATGGCCAGGATGACATCGCAGACACTTGGGTCAGCATAGGAAATCCTTTAACATGTGCAGGGCGAACAACTACCTTTTGTTTTTCCCATTGGCAAAGGCACTGAGCTGCTCCTGTCTTATTTGTGTGTGTGTGTGTGTGTGTGTGTCTGTCTGTCTGTCTGTGTGGTCTGTGCTTGTGTGTGTCCATGTGCTGTACTATGTGTTTTGAGACCAGGCGAATTTCTTGCCTGTGTGTGTGTGTATATGTGCGTGTGTGTTTGTGTAAACATGTCTGCCTGTGTTCAGTGTGTGCCTGGGCGCGTGTCTCGGTTGAACGCGGTGTGTAGTTCAGGTCAGAGGTCAGACTCGGGAGACTGTTAATGCAGTCACCGTGGGAACTGATCAATCTCCATTCTTTAGCATTATTGATCAGGCATCAGTCAGGACGGGCCCCATCTCTGCGCCCCTGCGCAGCCTCCTCCTGCCCTGAGGAGCCAATCAGGACCCCTCTGCAGAGACCCCCCACTCTCCACCAGACATCGCCCGGCCAGCAGGCTCCCAAACTCCCCCTGCACACTAGTTTCCTAGTCTGCCTGGTTTGCCGTTGCATCCGTTTGCTCTGTAGACCCTATTTGTGCACAGTCGTGTCTAGGACCAGCTGTTTTTCAGAACCACAAAAAGCTGATCTGCATTCAGCATTACCGAGAAGATGACACTTTGTTGTCATCTGAATGCTTTCCACATCACTTGCCAAATGCATTTTTTTAATTGGCAAAATCTCATAGACGAGGGAGTAAAATTATTAGTTTTTTTTTTTTCGTCTGTCAGTATTAGGAATTTTTTTTCCACCCCATGTGATTTGTGAGTGTGTCTGAGACAGGTATGTCGACTGGCAGTGGACTTTGCCTTTGCTCTCGTGTTTTTGTTTCCCTGTAAAGATTAGGATGTGTGCACAAGATTTTGAGTCAAGCCCGATGCCGCTTGGCTCACAACAAGCCGGCATTTACAGCGAGTGGCCCTCATCCCAGTGCTAGTGAGAGATCTGGCTGCTTGCCATGCAGGTTTCATAGCAGGATGAGCAACAGTATTTATTTGTTTACGTTCTATGGTTTTATTTACACATTGCCTGTGGTCTCATGTAATCTCTGAACCCCTGTAATAATGCCCTCCCACATGCACACAGAGATGTATACATACACTCTTACACACTCACACACACACACACGCACACACACACACACACACACACACACATAGAACCGCTCTCACTCTTTTACTCTTTGTCTACTTTGTCTGTCTGTCTCTCTCTCTTTCCCTCTCTCTCTCTCTCTCACTCACTCTCGCTGTCTCTAAGGCTAAAATAAGAGCAGAGACTGGGGAAGAGCAAGTATGTGCTACTCACATGGGGGATTATGGGAATGAACTGTGTCGGTGTGTGTTTTTGTGTGTGTATGTGTGTCTGTGTCTGTGTGCGTGTTTGTGTCTGTGTGTGTGTGTGTGTGTGTGTGTGGAAGTGTGTGTGAGACCGAGCCGCTGTTGGCCACCTGCTCAGGGTCCCAGCATGCTTATCGGCCTCCCAGAAGCAGCGGGCGGGCAGGGCTAGACTGGGCTGGCGTTGGCCACGGCTCAAACAAGGACCTCTGCTGCCGTGTAACGGCACATGGGAACAAGCCCCCCGACAGCCCCAGACAGACAGACAGACAGACAGACAGACACACACACACACACACACACACACACACACACACACACAAGCACGCACACAAAACATACTGCCCTCACTGCGACCAGAGTCTGCTTCTCAGATAATTACTTTTTACACTGGTTCAATGTGAGCATGTCCAACGACAAAAATGTCTGCTGTTGACCATAAGTTATTTGGTTGGCGCAAAGATCAGTATGGTGTGGGAACGGTACCTTTTTTATCATGACTGCTGGTTTGTGTTTGTGAGATGCTGTTAGTGTTAGAATGCCTCTGAGGGGAAAGGTCTCTGGTTTTCTTGTTTACTCAGAACAAAGCAAGCGTGTTTTTGTGTGCACCGCAACCAGCAGGGCAGGAGCTGCTAAGATGCATCAGCTTTCTCCCGCAAAGCCGTCACGGGTGAATGAACCAACCCCCATTTTCCTGGAGCAAGTCCGAGTCGTGTTTGTGTGTTATTGTGCCTGTGTATGAGTGAGTGATTGTGTTTGTGTGTGTGTGTGTGTGTGTGTCCATGGAGGTGTGCCTGTTGTTTTGTATGGAAGTGTGTAGAATCTCTGATCCTACTGATGCAAATTTTTTGTGTGCGTGCGTTTTCTCTCTCTCTTTCTTCCTCCTCTTCTCTCTCTCCCTCTGCCCCCCCCCCAACCCCCCACCACCACCTCTTTCTCTCCTTTTCTCTCTCTATCCCTCTCTCTCCTGTGGCCCGGCGCTCCGGCAGATGTCTGTGTGCGCTGGCAGCCCCAGAGCTCTCCCTATGTGTGCTGCTACGGCGGCTGCTCTGGCTCCCCCATTGACCATTGATGTTCACTTCAAACCTCACCTGTAGTGTCGGCTCAAGCCGTCTCTCATTGATCCACCAGCAGAGAGGCCGCCGCGCCCTGGGCCTGTCATGTGCCATGTTGTCTTTTCTTTTTTTTTTTTTCTTATGTAAATGTCAACCCGCAAGAAGGAACGTGTCCTTTTTTTTTGCTTTTCATTTCTCCCCCTTTCTTTCTGGTGTGAATACATAATTCAGTCCATTCTGTTCATTAGGATACTCTGAAGGAGATTCTATTAATCTGTTCATTAGGCGACATCAAAAAAATGCTGCTACTTATTAAAACCAGTTCCAGCTGTGTTGCCCTCGTTATGCCATGTTATCCACAACGCTTAACAATGCTCATGGCAAGTCTAGTAAAAAAAAAAAAAGAGGGTGGGGGGGTGAGGGAGTAGAAACAGGGAAAAGAAAAAAAATCTACAGCACCCATATCAGGCAATTTAGCCCAACCGGAGAATTATCTCTTATCTTTCACACAAATAAATATTTCTGCCTGATAGTCTGCTAGGTAGAGACCATTTGCGCTTCATCTACCTAAGCTTTCATTCTTTCATTTTTTTTTACTACATTTTCCTCTTCCTGGGACACATGGTAGAAATCTTCCTCTCTTAATTACATGCCCTCAATTAATTTCCCCGTTTTGGACTCAATCCTCAGGCTGTGAATGTTTAGAGGTTTGCGTGGCTGTGGGCGCTAGAATTGATCTCCGCATTGATCTCCCCTTGCTAGGACTGGTTTCTTGGAGCATATGCATTTTTCATTATAAGTGCACAGCAGACGTTGCTCATAAATGGGCATGATGATTTTTACAATGCTGAAAAAGAGAGAGAGAGGGAGATACAGAGAGAGAGAGAGAGTGTGTGTGTGGGAGAAAAAGAGCACACTACACACACACACCCTGAGCACAGTCTCTTAATGAGAAATTGAAAGCTGCTCGGGGCCTACCTGAAGTTGAACAAATGCCTTACAGAAGGCAGAGCCAGCCGTCAGCGCAGGTGTGCTAAAAGCGCACACATGCCTGCTTTAAAATCTCGAGGCCCAGTGGGACCTGGGAAATGTAGTTCAGGGCAGACGGTATTACGAGAATTCATTATGAGAAATGATTACGGTGAGGCGGCTGTTTTGGGAATTACTTATTATATACTGCATTTGGTTAATATGATCACAGAAGTCAAATGAAGACGAAAGTCAATGTTGGAATTCTGTGAGGTCTAACAGCAGAGTCTGGTGTTTGTTTCTGTGAGCATCTTAGTTGAGGGCTATGAATCTCAGCTGTAATTTTCCACACAGCCCTGAGGGGGAAACTCAACACAACAACAAAATTCAAGTTATTTTTTTCCCCTCAATAAGTTGAACCAAATATCGACATATGCTTGTTCGTCTTTTTAAATATGACTGAACGGGAGGTTTTGAAAAAGAGTTAGTTTTAGTAATTGCCATGAATGAGGAGAAGTGTTTTTTATTCCGTTTAGATCCAATTTGGTTTCATCTTCTTTCGCCCTTTGAAAAACACATTTATTTAATTTCACCCTCACATATAGCCTTAAACCTTTTGGAAAACTCCAGGGGAAAAAAGTACAGCTCTTCAGGGCGCTCCCCAACCCAACACCTCCCACCCCCAGACCTGATGAGAGTTTTGATCTGTATGCAGAGCCACAAGTTTTTTTTTCTTTTTCTGTTTTTTTTTTTCCTTTTAAAAGAGGGCTTTAATATTGTACAGATTTAACCTGAAGATCTCTTGTAAAGTAGACTGAAGACGTTAAAAAGAAAATCAAAGATATTTCACTATTAGTATTCATCTGCTGCTCTACAGCACAGAAATAGGAAGAGTATGAGAGAAAAAGTAGAAGAAGAGAAGAGGAGAAAGAAGAGAAAGCATTAAACTTATGCTCCAGAGCCTAACTAAATGGGTGGGCACAGTCTGTGGGGTGGGTTTCAAGGTGGGCCCCTGTTGACAGGGCAACCGGGCTCCCTGTGGCAGTTAAAAGGCCAGAGCTACACCCTGGCTGTCAGGGCAGGCCTCTGATGGCCGGACTCGCAGGGCGGGCCGGTCCCCTCCCTCGCCTCCCGGCCCTTTTGTCCCCTTTTGATGACCCGTGCGAGCCGCGACAGCAGTCTTCCAAGGCCCAACTGTAGGAGGGCAGGCGGGGGCAAAAGGGCCCTTTGATAGCACCAGGGCTCGAGACCTAGGAGCTCTGACAGGTCCCTTTGTAGAGTGCAGACGTCTCTCTGTGTGTGCATGTTTCTGACAGTCTTTTTGTAGCCTTTTGGCATCCCATTGTCATGAGATGGAAAGGGGCTCTGTGTTTTATCTCTGAATGGTCATGAGATCGCTGCAGCTTTTTTTTTTGTATCATTCTTTATTTAATGATGGGATCTGCATATTTGCCCCCCTCCACACACACACGCACACATACACACACACACACACACACATATCTTCTGTCCCCTTTTAGTCAGGGGTCTGGATATGATGTATGGTAGTGCTTTGACTAGAAAAAAAGTCAATATATGATTTTGGACTGCGCTTTCCGGATGGGATCTCTCTGCTCAGTTGTGTCTTACTGTAGCTGTTGTCTTTGTGTAATTCCTGATTAGTTTTTGAAAATGCCAGCATCCATGTGTCCTCTGCTGTTATGGCTTTGCACGTTTTAAAAACATCACCCCAGCAGTCAAAACATGCCCTAGAATAATTGAAAATATCAGGAAGAAAAATATGAAGCCGCTATTTCAAGGTTTCATAGAAATGACCTTGGGTGGTGTGGGACACAGTTCTTCCTGGAGAAATCGCTTACATGTCATAGTTCTGAGGCTTTTTCCACACTTTTTCTCTTTTTACTCCTGGCGCCTTACAATGTGCTGAAAAATCACTTTATTCTGAAATGACACAAGTTCACCCACATGTCAATCCAACATGAAGGCATACTGTGCAGCATCAATATGAAACCAAGGAAGCTGAATGTCTATAGAGAGAAAAAAATGAAGTTTAACTCTTCAGAGATTAACTATGGCCTCTCTCGCACTCTCTCTCTTACACACACACACACACACACACACACACACACACACACACACACACTCTCATTATATCATTTCCTGTATCAACCAAAACAGGGTTTGTGAAGTAAAACAGGAAAACAGGAGCTCAAAAAATGTCAGTTATTTTCCTCATTCTTATAAAGTCTAGCATATCCAATGTCCTCTCTCTCTCTCTCTCTCTCTCTCTCTCTCTCTCTCTCTCTGTCCCTCTCTTCCCCTCTCTCTCTCTCGATACAGTGCGTAATGATTAACAGAGTGAGGGGCATGAGAAAAAGCCAGCAGTGACAATAGCCATGTTGTTACTGCGTCCATCTCCTTACACGTCAGCAGCACCTAGCATTTTGGTCCCACAACTTACTCCCCCGCAGTGGAAACAGAGTGTGCGTGTGTGTGTGTGTTTGGGGGGTATGAGCCACTACTTTGTGTGCATGTGCGTGTATGTGTATGTGTGTGTGCGTGAGTGCGTTTGAAAGACTCGCTCGTAACTGGCAGCTTAATCAGAGTGAATAATGATACTTGTGACCACTGCTGGACACAGAGGCAGAGCAAACAGATAAATTAGCAACAGTGACAAATGGAGAGGGAGTCTCCATTAGGGCAAGATAGAGAGACACAGAGACAGAGAGAGGAGGGCTAGAACACCCCCTCTCCTCCCCTACCCTCCTCTCTCCTCCTCTCTCCTCCCCTCTCCTCTCAGGGCAAAAGTTCGCCTACCTGTTTCACTCGTTCTGTCAGTGTGCTGTTATTCTTCGTCTGTTTGAGCAGAGAGACGGCCGAGAGGGCTTTTTTTTTTAAATAGAGCTTTGGCAGCATGACCAAACTTCGTTTGGCAGAATGACTCATTTACCGGGAATGAGTGTGAAACACAAAAGGGTTTTATATTCGATCGCTTCCCCGCTCGCCGTGACTCACCAAAACACAAGAGTGTGGTTGTTAATATTTGAAGCACTTGCTCCGACAGGAATGCTTTGAAAAAGGAAGAGGAAGGGTGTGCAGAATAGCTCTTAACACAAAGATTCATTTGTCATTAACGTGAGTTACTGTATACTATGAGAAATTCAATAGGCACACAAATGTTTATGCTTTACCCAACACACACACACACACACACACACACAATGGTCTAGTTGTGCAAAGTCAGATTGACCTCTGCCCTTAGTGGCATGTTGTTAGAGCTGTTTTCCTTCAACTGAGCATCTGTAGCCTCCTGGTTGATCTCTTCATGCAAAGGTCAATCAGTGATCAGTCATGCTATATGTCTAGGTAGAGCGCACCACAGTCCAGTTATGCCCTTCTTCTCTTCTCTCCTTGCCCTCCTCTTTCTCTGCCAGGTTGACGACCAAATGAAGCTCCTGCAGAACTGTTGGAGTGAACTCCTCATCCTCGACCACATTTTCCGGCAGGTTCTGCATGCCAAGGACAGCTCCATTCTCCTGGTGACCGGCCAGCAGGTAAGGTCTCCCCCTTTCCCCAAACCCAAAGACAGTGTGCATCCTCTTGGTGTCTCTCATCCCTACAACAGCTCCACTGACCACCTACCCTCCCCACCCACAACCACACACACACAAACACACACACACACACAAACAAAAACACACACATACAAACACATGCTGGCTTCCTCCCACTGGCTCCCCCATCATGGCCGCCCTCTCACGTCGTGCCCGACGGTGGATCATTGGCCTTTAAAGTGCTATCGACTCCTGCAGCCCCGGCGCAGTCACCACTCCATTAAAAATAGATTACGCTTATAGGTATAAGCTTAATGTGACCAGAATAATCAATGGTGCATTGCTTATCAGGAACTTCTGTGAGAATAAATAAAGCTGTTGCTTGGTTAGGCATGCAGGAGTCATAGCTAAAGAGAGAGAGAGAGAGAGCGAGAGAGAGAGAGAGAGAGAGAGAGAGAGAGAGAGAGAGAGAGAGAGTAGAAAAAGTGTGA
>JAVQKI010373060.1:0-15098 GCA_036025975.1 Nematalosa erebi
CATTTAAGAGACAATTCAGTCTCTGAGGGGGCAGCATAGTGTTTAAGAATCGGACCGCTTGGGGAAAAAAGCTGTTGCACAATCTAGCAGTCCTACTTCTGATGCTGCAAAAGCGCCTATTTTGACTGGACGTCTGGACAGAAGTGTCAGCTGATATCACCGTTTCCTTCATGTCTCCTGAGAGACAGAGAGAGAATGGTGAAGAACCCTTGTGTTTCGGAGCTGTTGTCCCAAGTTCAAAAAGTTCACACGCCAAAGTCAACCGGTTTCACCGCACGCCTACAAAACCACTTTTCTTCATCCTCCTCATCAGTTCTGGCGACGAGACTCTTGTGGAAATGAAATCCTGCGGAATTGATGTCTTCTCCCGCACTAGATGAAACTGTCTGCTCTCTCACTCCCTGGCGAGAGAACGGGCCGCAAAAATGACTTCTCATCTCTCTCGCCCTTCCTGTTTACCTCCTCGGTATCCACCCATCTTAATCTTTCTCTCTCATTTTCTGTCTCTCGTCAACTTTTTCTCTCAGTCCCCATCTCTGCAACCCCCTCGCCCATCTCCTCTCATATTGTCTGTATAAATGTTAATGAATGGCTCCCTGTTGCAACATTTGCCATTGGTGCGGACGCAGTAGGCAGCTTGTCCCATTTCTCCTGCTGTCTGTCTCCTGGCCTGTGTGAGGCCTGCTGCTGATGGATGAGCCCCAGGGAGCTTTGCGCCGGGTGGAAGGCACTTTGAAAGGGCTTCTCCAGCCTCTTTTGTCATCAGGCCTGCCGTTTTAAATGGTGCCCCCATCAGTCCAGCGTTCCCTCTACTGCCAGGCATGCTTGGTCACAGTTGGCTCGGTTTGATTAACATTCAATGTACAGGCAATTCTATGTATACATTTCAGGCTGTCTGAATGTATTTGTATATGAATATATAATGTAGATTAGCATGCAGATCATGGAACTGTTTGTGATCCTAATGCATACAGTATGTGGATATACACTTACTCAAATTGACACAGACACAAGCACACACAGAGTTCATACATATTTCATTGATATGACTGAGTATGTCCATAAAGTGCTCCTAGATATTCTGTTAACAGGAGAGAGGTGATAAAATTGGAGAAAGCTGGCCATAAATTTCACAAGTGCATAAGCCTTCAAACAGCATTAGCCATGGAGCTGTCATGTCCCTTCAGTATCTTTGGGCACCAATGAGGCAAAGAGCTGCCTACTGAGTCATAGCTACACACACAAACACACACACACACACACAGACACACACGCACACACACACATATGCACACACACAGACACACACACACACACACACACACACACACACACATACATAGGCCAAGCGACCGCGCGAACGCCTAGTGTCTGGGGACGATGCGGCAGCGGTAGAGTGGTGTGTCCTGTCACACATTTACCTGACACCTTCACCGAACGAAAAAAAAAAAGCTTCTCCCTTCTAATCCCAGTCCCTGCCCAGACTTGACAGCTGTCTGGAACATTAGACACGGCTCGTTGCCACCCGACAAACCCCAGAGTAAACAAGAAAACATGACAGTGCCGGCGTTGTGAATACACTTTACTCAAGTGAGCACAGTGGACGACAAACTGCATCTGGTCCTGGATGACTGCTGTCTGTCAGAGCTAAACCGATGTTTATGCTACCTTAGCCCATGGGTGACCCTGCCATTGATTGACGGTAGCATCTTCTCACCTGCTTCTCCAAGACTTAATTAGAGGCTGATAGAGAGACTGCCCGGGACACCTGCACACACACACACACACACACACACACACACATATACAGTCAAAACTGTGTGTCTTTGTGTGTATCTTTCTATGAAATGGGTTGAAGATCCCTGATAGTATGAGACGGCTGGGCCTGTTGCACTGCGGAAGCCTCCGATCCATTTTTAGTTGTCAGACCTTTGGAGGAGGTATAGGCCACCGCTGAGCCGCCGCCACTGCCGAGGAAAAGGTCACAATGCACCGGGGTGCCTGCCTCCACTCAACGTGCGAGTGAAGCGTGTGTGTGTGTGTGCCTGTGTGTGTGTGTGTCTATGTGCGATGTGTTTGTGAGAAAGAGAGAGATGCAGGCAAGTGAAAGGTCAGAGAGTGAAAGGAGGTGAAAGGTGAATAAACGAGGTAGAGAGATGAATAAAAAAAAAAACAAGTGCAATGCAGGGTGACAGTTGCGTGCCACTGTGTGGATGCATCTAAAGAGCCATTTAGACTGACAGGTCCTGAGGTCATGACCTCTGAGACTTCAAGGGTTAAGAGTTTTTTTCTTTTCTTTTCTTTCCAGCCTGCAAGGAAGAGACTGTACGAAAATAACATGCCATGGGAGCAATTTAGCTTTTTCTTCCTTGGCATAAGAAGAAAAAAAACTAGAAACTAGAAAAAAAGCCCTGATTGGAGCTCATCAATTCTTTTGTAGGCTGAAGCATCAGGAAAAATGATTCAGGTCCAAGCACCTCCAGTGCTTTTCGGATAAATGTCCTCTGATTGCCAGACACTCCACAAGGCTTTTGTGGGTTTACACCCCCCTCCCTCTTCCCACACCCCTCCCAAAATTCATCCCACTCAATATTTCTCAGGCTTCAAATCAAACTTTCAACAGCCCACACAGAAAAGTAGTTTCGACAAGCCATTTCCAGACTCCACAGTTTTGGTATGACACATCTCTTTTTTTTCCCTTTCCTTTTTTCTTTGGACGATTCCAAGCGTTTAAGCGTCTCGCCACCGAGGACGCGCCACTCACTTTTATATCTTTCCCCGCCACGTCGGGCCAAAGACACCTCAGCTGCCTACCTATTTCATTTTCCACTTCAGCGGGCTTATCTATGGCTTCTATATTAGCAATACAAATAGAGGACATTACGGAGCCGATTAAAGTTGCCCTTGTCTCAAGAGGATGACGGATCTGACAATACCACAAATATTACCGGTTTTAAAAGCCATTAGAACTTTCTGCACGGCGTGCCGTTTCTTTTCTGTTGGGCCATAACTGTCGGGAGGAATGTCTCATATTTGACACTGAGGCGAGACAGATGGGGGATTCTCATACGCCGGGCAAATAGCAGCTGGTGCGCCGCCATTTATCTAAATTAGAGACTTCAGATTATTTTTTCGTGTGGATAAACCTGTACGGGGATCGTCACATGCTGTCTAGGGCTATGCATATCATATGAGGTGCTTCACGAACGCAAACTCTAAAATATGCTGGTGCTCTCAGCATTAAGGCTTTGCACACGCAGAAGTGAAGAGAACTCATTAAAACTTTGAGACAATGATTCCACTTTTTAAAATGTATATTTAGTTCCATTCATAACTATACACAAATTACTTCAACACAAAAGACTGTAATTGCTGGAATTCCTAGTTTTTAGCAACTGAATATTCTCCTTGTCATAAAAATATCTTTGTGACTCCGGCTTGAGACTAATCCTATCTGTATTATAAAGAACCTATTGGGATCAATGTGGCATAAAAGAAACAGAAAGACTCTAAAAGCAGAATGAAACAAACCACTCCAAACCCCTGCCATGCAAAACAGCAACCGCCTTCAAACTTCATTATCTCCCCTCCTCAAATGCCTGTGAGCGTGAAAGAGAGAAAAAGTGCTTGCACACTGCATGCATAGACACACACACAAGAGAGAGGATGGAAGAGAGAGAGAGTGTGAGAGACAAACGGAGAGAGGGAAGAGAGGGAGTGGGAGAGAGCGAAAGAAAGAGAGAATAGGGAGGAGAAGGAGGAGAGAGGGAGGGAGATGAAGACAAACACAGAGAGTAAAAGAGAAAGAGGGAGAGAGAGGAAGAGATGGAAGAGGAGAGAGAGAGAGAGAGAGGAGGGAGAGAGAGAGAGGCCTGACAGCGCAGCATGAAATATTCAAGCCGACCCACTACAGCAGCTGCCTGCTAGGAGAGATAAACTGAGCCAGAACCGGCGACCAGGACCAAGGCAGCGGGTCCGCGGGCAGGCCTGCCACCAACATCCATTAAACATGAGACCCCTGGAAGGCAGGCTATTCTTTCTCTCTCACTCTCTCTCTCTCCCTTTCCCTCTCTCTTTCTCCTTCTCCCTCTCTCTCATGTGTAGATGCAAATGCCAAGCGGTGTCCCTTAACCATGGCAATGATGATGATGATGATGGTGATGGTGATGGGGATGGCAACAAGGAGGACGGGCGACCGTGATTGCTGACACCAGAGCCGTCCACTTCCCATGGCTTCGGTTTTAATTGCGGTGCGCAGAGGCGGGCAGCTTGAAATGGAAATGCCTCTTTGCTCTGATGAAGGGGGCTGTGAAAAACACACTTTGGTGTGTGTATGTCTGCGTGTGTGTGTGTTGTGTGTTTTTGAGGGTCTGGATCTGTGGTTGAGTGTGTGTGAATCGACAACATGTGTTATGCATGACTGTGTGTTACATGAGTGATGTGTGTGGCTGTGGTTTCTGTGTGGCTCTGTGTTGTGCATGATTTTGTGTGTGTGTGTGAGTGTCTGTGTGTATTGTGTGTTTATGTATGTATATGAGAGTATGTGTGCTTTTGCTCTCATTAGTGATTTAGAGAGAAAATGTGCTCCCTGTTGTGTTTAGCTAGATGAATGCAACCTCCAACCGCTGATTAAAAAACAGCCTCTGTATAAATTTGGCCGATGTGTGCATGTAAAAGAATGTGGTTTATGAAAATCCTATAAGCACTCTATAAACTTTTATGCAGACTGAGCGCCCTTTATTCCAGCAGTTAATTCAACAGCTCTTTATAAACTGCTTTTATTTGGCATCTGCGTTGAAGCAAAATTTACCATGGAGACACACTGACATTGCATTCTCTACATTCTCACTAATACAGACACACATAGAACAAGTGGTTGTCATACAGACTCCAGGAAACCTGATCAAAGTGTTTTACAGTAGCACTGATGGCAATGATGATGACAATGTTGTCGTACCTTTCTTCCGACTGAACGCACGGTTCATGCTGCGGGGTCTGTGGGGTGACTCTAGATGATCTGACGTCGTTTGGCCTGTAAGAAAAACAAACAACAACGAAAATGACATCTCCCTTTGCAATTATGCTTCAGGCAGACAAAAACAAAAAAAGAGCTCAGACGTTTAAATGGGCTTTTGCATCTGCCACTGAATGCTTCTGCTTTTAACGCTTTTAAGGCACACATTTTAAAAGGAGCACAACAGAGCAGCCTGGACAAGGATTTATGTCTTCCGTCCGAGTACCGTGGCCATTAACAGGGAAAAAATACTGTTGACCCAAATAGTGGCCTGACGCGACTCCTTACACGCGTGCACACAGGGGAAGAAATTTCTCGGCAGCTTATCCTCCCATTAACTCTGGGCGTGCTTAGAGGCGACAATCTTTTGCCGTTGTAGCGAAATACGATGGCACACATGCGTCTGTGTCTTGGCAAGCAGCCACCCTCCGCCGACAACGACTCTCTGTCTTAGGAGCCCCGGCTTTCAGCAAATTACAGCAGCCCTGGCACAGGACAGCACACCATAGACAAAACCCAATAAACAAATCACCTCTAATGGGGGACTATATTAGGCTACTGTTTCACTGAGCCCTTTCTGAAAGACAGTAAGACAGGAAGAAAGGGATATGTTGGGGAAAGTGTGTGTGTGTATAAAAGACACTGAGGAGGGATAGAGAGTAGTTAAAAAGCAATCAGAGACAGAGAAAAAATGGTAGAAGATGTCGCATAGAGAGACATGGATATAGAGAGAAAGAGAAGGAGAGAGAGAGGAAGAGACAGAAAGATAGAGAGAGGGGGGAGAGAGAGATATGGGGGGGGGGGGGTAGAGGAAGACATTGAGGTAGCGATATGCAGAGAAGTGTACACAGAGAGAGAGAGGGATAAAGAGAAGTTAAAAAGAATTAGAGACAGAGAAAGAATGGCAGAAGATGTGGCATAGAGAGGCATGAATAGAGAGAGAGAGGGAGAGAGAGGGAGCACGGCAGCCTGAATCCCACCGTCCTCCCTAACGCTAAGATCTAAACCCTAACAGAGTTAATTGGCAGGAATGAGCCAATAATGAAATCGAGTCATTCAAGTAAAGTCTTTGAGGGTGCAGGGCTAAGGGTGAACATTGGCATTCAGACCGAGAGATGAAGAAAAGGAGGAAAAGACAGTAGAGAAGAATAGAGAAAGGAAGAAAAGTAGAGAGAACAACAGTGGTAAAGATGGAGAGTGGGAGATGAAGAGGTACAAACAGAGAATAAAGAGAAGCACGAAAAAGGATGAAGACCTGACCGAAGAAAAGCAGAAAAACAAAAGCACCCCCTATAGTACTTCCCCCTCGCCCTTTCTTTTGGCATCTGTTGAGTCTGCGGGCATCAGAGGCCTGGAAGCACAACCCTCCTGTCACGGCTCAGTGCATAGCCCCAACCTCCTGTGCCAGGCCAGGCCCGGGGCACGCCACGCTACGGCAGCCTGTGCCAGCCCTCATCAGACAGGAAGGCCTCTCCCAGGGACCAGGATGGGGAGGGGGAACAAGAGCAGAAGCAGAGCCCACTGCCACTCCTGCTACAACACTTCAGCCAGTCAGTCAGACGTGTATAGAGGCAGACAGGGAACTGAGGCTGCTTGATGGAGGGAGAGAGAGGGGGAGAGGGATAGAGAGAGAGGGAGTGAGACAGAACAACCATACATACAGAGAAAGAGAGTGCAACAGAGGGTGAGATGAAAAAAGGAGGAACAGCAAGATAGATATCTAGACAAAGAGAAGAAGTGTGAACGAGACAGATACAAAGAAAAAGAGAGCGAGGAAAAAAGAGCTAGAGAGAGAGAGAGAGAGAGAGAGAGAGATTTTAATGCTATGTGTTTATGGGACCTTGCTGCTAGGCTGTGTGATCGACTCACAGAGCCATTCTCCCACAGTCTTAAGGAGCCCTGGCCTCCCGGAACTGACAGTAATTTCATTCATCCTGAGAACAGGGCTTTAAAACATACATAGAAGCCACTGCACAACACTAAGCAGACCAAAGGGGAAAGAGCTTTCATGAGAAGCTTATTTAAATCTCAAGAAGGAGAGACTGCATTCACATTATTCCATTTGACTGGACAGAAGTCATCCATGCCTTACAAGCAATGTGTCACGACTTCCTTCTTAAGGCAACAATAAACAATGTCTTTTTCAGTCCATAAGCTGTCTATTTATAGAAATACAAAACTACACAACTCCTGACGGTGTCATAAGCTTAATTTAAAATGACTCAAGTGAAATAAAGGGCATATTCTTATTGAAAACTAGAATCTGTAATTCCACAGTATCTGCAGGGAGTCTATAAGGCAATGGCCTGTCTTGTACTGAGGCACTTCTCGGACAGTAATCACCAGCCTGAGAAACAAACCCTGGTGATGTATGTATGAGATATTTGCTGTCGTAAAAAGGTATGTAAGGTAAAGTTCACAAGCAGAATTGTCCATCACAAACGGATAAAAATGAACTTTTCCAATTATGGTGTACTTATTGAATGGCTTGGTTGGACTGCTAAATGCCAGCCCCTGACAGTCATGTAAATGGATAAAGTAGTCTGTAAAAGGAAAGGAAGCAGTTTTTGTTACACTGACAATGAAAATGTCACTCACACAACTAGCAAAAAAAGCCTTATATTTCCTTGCACATTAACAGCACCAAATATGTTGCCTGTCTGTCCACTGCGTACACTTACATGGCCAGCCATCTGACCTTTCTAAAAATCTCGAAGTCCTGCAGCTGATCAAGGACAGACATGATGGCTCATCCTTCAATGCATTTATCCTACAGTCACATGCCAACAAAAAAGACTATGACTGTTCATTTTTCAAAGGAAATCAATGTCGTCAACTCAAGGAAATAGCTGTTATTGACAGCCCATAGCACTTATACCCCATTACAGCCCATTAAAATCCACTTATGCCATCCCTCATACATTAGCTGGTGGTTTTGCAGGCAATATACCACTTCCCCTATAACTTAAGGGAGCCAAATTCCTGTCACCAGGAAAGGTTTGTTAAGACCGGACGAAGTTGTTTCATGTAACCAGATTGTGGCGAATGTGACAAAAATGACTAATTACAGTAAGTCTAATGGGGGCTTAATTGCATTTCAAATGAGAGAAAAAAAGTACTTGAGCCTACTTTAAAACAGTCTTGATGAGGCCATTTAAACCTTCAAGACTTTCTTAAATACACAGGTGTGCACGCACACACACAGAGAGAGAAAGAGGGAGGGAGAGGAAGCAGAGTAGCCTACCAGTACAAGGGCCAATCTAATTTAAATCATCTTTCATTACGGGAAACAGATCCAATCGAAACTCTGTGGCTGGGCTTTAAATTGCAGCAGAGTGTTGGCTTTTGCCTTCCCAGCGGATTTAGAGAACCAAGTAAGACACCGTCATGCCCGAAGAAGCAGAATATGGAGTGCACTGTCAGTTAGTGAGTGAGTGGACAATATTTTTTAAAGCAATCGACAGAAGCAATTTTTCACGCTCATCTCCTCCCCCTAGTTCATTTAGCAGTTCTATTGCTAAGCTTTCATTTCGTCATTGCTGTTGGACCTACACTGTTTTGTTTTAAAGTTCCAGAAAAAAAGTTGCTGCGCAGAGATTAATCTGGCTCGTTGAATTCCACGAGGAATTGAATCAGTGCAATGAGCAAGCTTTTTCCTTCCTCCTTCCTACCGTTTGAAAGTGGAACTTTTCAAAAGATGGTGAGGAACACAAAAAAAAAAAAAAAGGGCTGCTCTTGTCAAGCTCTTAAGAGCGAACCCCTGCCTTTAACTTCCTGCTGTGACCCAGACTGTCACGTCTGTTTGACTCACGTCACAGCCCAGGCAGAGACTACGAGACCGAATCAACCTCCCTGACAACTGAGCCCGGGAGATCATAGTAGCGCCTACTTTTAAAGGCCATTTCACTCACTGGTTTGCAAAATAGAAACACACAAAAAAGGTTCAAAAAAGTTTAACGCAGGTACGAAAGGAGATGGAAGGGAAACAGTGTGAAAATGAAAGGGTATAAAAGTTTACCACAGGGATTTACACAACTCGTCTCTGCTTGAGAGAGCCACAGCTGAGGCGGAGGATAAGCGCAGTAAGGGAGCGACAGGCCTTCAAGCCGGACTCTGGATTTAGAGCCAACCGCTGCGTTTCCATCAAAGCCCATACCGCACACAATGACTAGAGTTACTAAAGTCCTGACAGATGCACAACCTACTGTAACCCGTTTTTTTTTTTTTTGTTTTTTTTTTAGGAACGACATAGAGCAGATTAGAGTTATGTATGAACTGGTGATGGATAGCTTATTAAAAACTTGACAGGTGTGGTAGGGCAGCTATATATTTGGTAAAATAAGTCAAGCAGGAGGTCAGTGAGAACTACGGCACAAGCTGGAGAGACCATTCAGGCTGTTCGTCACTCTTGAAAAATGGCATGTGGGGTCGAGCAGGGTTTGTGGGAGAGCCGAGGAAATCGCGAAAATAAATAAAGAAATGGAAATCAATGTTTAGTTTCACGCAAGTGCCTGTCAGTAAACACTGGAGCTTAATTAATTTCATTCAGCAGCCTTAACGTTCCTGTGCACATCGACAGTTAAAAGCCACTTAATATACCAGGGTCTCCAAGCAATCACACGGGCCATATGAATTCCCAGCCTGTTTAATTTAGACTGAAAAAGACACCAGCACTATAATGGAATACAACAGAAAAAAGATTCTGAATATGAGGATGCATGTGAGTATTTGCAGTGTTTTGCATCTAACATGGGCTTTACCAATCAAGCACATTTCCTTAGTGTATTTGTCATAAAGCGTTTACACCCGCAACGCGGGTGCTTCTGAATTTTCAATCTATATCACTGGATATCTGTTTTGGTTTTGAGCTTATTTAATATTCCTTAAGTGTGTTAGATTTCTGGTGATGCCATATGGTGATAGATTCTATAGTGGTTCATTTACACATTTATAGCATGTGCATTTGGGCCTGCCCAATTGTGTCTTATCACTGATCCATATTCATTCATGCCTTTCTCATTCTCTCACTCAAGTCTTATCTCGTTTCTCTGCTTGTTACTGTTGCCCAAGCGCAGTGGTGAAGCACTACATCAAACTGTCTACAGAAGAGGGCCATGCAGCAACCATTGTGGGAGTGGATCCTGATCATATAGATAAAGCAGACACCTTAGGAAGGAAGGGGAGGGAAGAGAGAGAGAGCGCGAGAGAGAGAGAGAGAAAGTAGAGATAAAAGTGAAGATGCTGTCCTTAACTGACATGGAAGGAGAGGCACAAGATTGATAGACCAAAAGAAAAGAGGAAAACTGCATCAGTCTCTACTCTGCGAGTGCACTAGTCAAAATCAAACAGGTGTCAAGGAGGAGACAACATCAAATCTACTCAGTCTCACCAACGAAACAAAGTGAAACGAAGCACGAGTGCAGCTCTAAAATAGTAAAAAAAAAAAAAAAAAAAGCAACAGACCCTCTCTAGCATTTTCTTCCTCCTTCTCTGACACTGGGGAAATTTCTCTAATCCACCCAGCTTCGCTCACTTGACCTGACTGCAAGCATCATATCAGAATGCACACCGCATCAGACCACACCGCACCAAACGGCACGCATGAGGTGCTCAAGAAAATGAGGCAAAGCCTGTTCGATTAGAATACGCATCAGGGCCACATCTCAGCCTCGTCCGTCCCAGAGCGCGATGCCATCTGGTTCAGCTCATGCACTGATATCCGTGAAAAAGAAAAAAAAAAAAACACTTAATTAACTCAGAGTGCAAGAGTGTGAGAGCGAGGAAGAGAGTGAGAGAGTGAGAGAGAGAGAGAGAGAGAGAGAGAAGTAGAAACTCATGGCTAGCGTGAAGGAAGTCATTACTCGCTCTTGGCCCTTGAGGGCCACAGGGAGCACGTTAACCTTTGGGACCCTCAGACACTCCAGGCCAAAGCACTGATAGCTTATTTGTACACATCAGTTATTTTAATTTACGGCCCCCACTACCCCACCTCCACCCCACCTCCACCTCGTCATCATCAATAACCCCCCACCCCACCACACCCCACCACCCCCGCCTTCACCAAAATATACACATATACAGTTTGTGCCCTCACTGCCAAGAGGAATAAAAAAATGTAGAGGGGTTTTGCAAAAGGGAGGCTTGCTGTGAGACGTGCTTTATAGGGCATGAAATCTCATTACATGGCTAGTTAAGAAAGGCATTGATGGGATCAGCAAGCAGAAATCAACCTTGAATATGTAATGTAAGTGTGCCAATAATGAAGTAGCTTCACACAAGCCTGGGGGGATCGGGGTTTAGAGGGTGGGGAAAAAAGGCTTAAAAAGAACATGGCGTATCTTTAGATCGGTTTCCTGAGGTAATCTAAAGCGGATGCTTTTTAACAACATAAAACAAACAGCAACATCAAAACCAAACAAACAAATATCAACATCTGTTACCGATATAAGTGCATTTTATTAATTTAATTCTTCAAAGGAGTAGGCTTACCATTATGTAAGTCCAAAATCTATACTTAAAAGAAAGTAGAACAGTTAAGTAGAACAGGTGACTTTGTTCATGTAATAGCATGTTTGATGTTTAAGGTAAACGTAAATAAATCCCAATAAAAACCCATTATGTGCAGAAAACCTACTGTACAACCACAGAGGAGGACTACATGAGTACATGTCCACACCACATTGGTCCAGGTTCAGTCAACTTAACCAACCGGTCAATGTCAACAGCCTCTCAGTTGTAATGTCTTCTATATTACGTTGCATATGTAAGGACAGGGTCAGCAGAGTAATGAAGTCTTGAGAGAACCACATCAGCATGTGGATATTTTCTAAAGCCCAGTACGGCTACAGTTGCTGGCATTTCAAGTTCCCTACCATAGAGTCCCTCTCCCCAGCCAGGCATATGAAGGGGCTCACACGGTCGTGATGGACCAAGCTAAGCTGTTTTACTCCTTGGAAGATGAATAAAGCAGTGGTGTCGTTTATGAAGCGCAGGCACTGTTTTTGGACCCACGTGAAGTGTTTTGCCTGTCCACCCCCATCTCTCTCTCTGTTTCACTCTCTCTTTTTTTTGAACGTCCCTTTGCTTTGTGGAGGAGCTCATGACTTCGACAAGACAAAGCACTTTAGAATAATGGAGCAGGTTCATAAATCTTGGAGAGTGATTCCAAGCACTCGATTCAGGCTTAAATCCCGTATAATAATTTGCCTCTAATCTTCATGGCTTTTTCTGCATGATAAGGACTTTTACTTTGCCGAAATGCGCAGCCTTGTCCAAGTCACTTATAATGTGCTCATATTTTACTGTCAAGAATTGATTTCTAAGGAGTGTTTCTTGCCTGTGGTGGAAAAATTGAGTATGCAAAAAGGCCAAAAAGACTCCCCACCACACCACAAGTCCAAGGACAGTCCAATCCAAACAAACAGGATATTCCCTCTACTTCTGTAACCTCACGAGAGAAATAAACATACCAGACTGATAAGAGCATGATCCAAGGTCACTATCAGCGTAGCCTCACCAACACATTTTTTTTAGAAAAGTTTAAAAAATTTCTATGCTAGGATAACCGTCAGCAGTCATGCTTCCCCCCAATGCTCCTGTGTGAGATTGTGACACAGATGCATACTAAAACCTGAACAAATATTGCTGCAAAAACATCTGCCTTGAGAGGAAAAAGCAGAAAGAGAGGAATAAAAAGTGGCAAACCTGAATGCTGAGACATGACATCAGTGAGGAGCTGAAGCGATGTGGGGCAAGCTTGAGTACTCCGACACAAACAGGCACAAACAAATAAGCGCAGCAACTCAGGCATGAGCACAAACAAACATGAGCAGAGGGACTTGTGCCTTCTCCTCAAACTGCTTATGGTCCCTCTGAATAAAATCTGTTCTTTCTTACAAAAGTCCTGTTCTGGCTCTTGCTGGTACATAGCGAGTGCTTTATGTGGACTTTCAACCTGGCGCCATCTTAATAAAGCTTAAGAGAATGTAAACCGAGTTATTTTTCACCAGCTACTTATCCAGGTTTGGCAAAATGCAGTATCCTTTGAATCTAGATGACCTAACAGGCCTCTGATATTAGCCTAACAGCCAGCCCTATCGGCTGATCAAAATAAAACACTTTTGTTCTTGCTTTAATGGTGAAGTCTTCACAACATATTATATTTTTGACAAGTTAAGCACAATTCCCCTCATATTCATATAAAAGCTGATAGAGAGTGTGCACTATCCTAAGCTGAGAATGAGTGACAAAGCAGCATGAACCAATCACCCTTCCATCCAATCTGCACATTTGTACACAACTGGTATTTGATTGGTAGAGGAGTTCAAATGTCAATACTTTCTTTCAACAAACTTCTAAGGCTGCACTTTAGGCAGAAAAAACACATAACGTTACACTGGATAAAGTGGGATTAAGGCACTATTATTATAGAGAACACGTCTTGGGAACCTTCACCTAAAAAACCTTATATCAGACTTTTTTAACAGAAAGCGCCACAGAAAACCTCTTCTTTGACTGCATGGCCACATAAGCCATAATAATCTTCGAAAGAAAAACAGTGCTGTGGGAACAGTCGTTTGTGTCGGTGATAGAAGTCTCCACGCAAAGTAAATCCCTTTTGAACCTTATTAGGGTTTATAAAAGAGAGGGTTCTACACTGTGAAGAGTGAGGCGCACAAGAATGCAGCATGCGTGGCTGGACATAACACAGAGATGTGTTGGGTTTAGACACTTAAAGGTTAGCGGTTCACACACACACAGACACACACACACACTGCACACACACACTCGACATTCCTGTGTTGTCCTCAGCAAGAGTGTCTGCTACGCAGCTGCTTTGTGGCGTTTGTTTCTCAGGGGATGCACTTGGGGACACGGCGTCGCGCTTGCCATTTAAACACGTTGTCGTTATCCCCGGCCTGCCTGTGCCCTGTCTGTCAGGGTAAATATCACTGCAAATACCAGCTCAGCACCCGCCACCCACCACCAGCCACTGCCACCGCCTCAGCTCCTGACACCAACGCTAAGGCTAACGCTAACATTAGCGATGAAGCTAATGCTAGCTATCAGCCGTGGCTGGAGACACATGCCAGAGCTGCCTGGCCCAATCCAGTGTGAGGCACCGCTCACGCTAGCGGAACACAAGGCAGCAGAGCTGAGATCAGCGTCTGGGGAGTTCTTCTCTCAGCATTGGTCTGCGTATGTGTGTGTGTGTGTGTGTGTGTGTGTGTGTGTGTGTGAGCGTCACTGTGACCTGAGATTTCACCAGGCTGTCTGAGCTGTCTCTGAGTCTGCATCAGCTCGCATGTGTGTGTGTGTGAGAAAGAGAGAGAGTAATGTGAAGAGCTGTGTATGCAATCTTTTAGTGCCAGTATAATTATGGCGCAGCTCAAGCTGATGGTTTCTCATTGCCAAGCTGCCCCAGCCGGTTGGGTGATCAAGAGGTGATGGTACTGCAAGTCACCCGCAATGCAGTCATCTTGTTATGTGTAAACAGATTGCTCAAGTGACGGTAGCATACTCCGAGCAGACAGAAGCAGAGCAATGCCTTCAGAGGTGGGCCAGTAAGTAAAGTGAACTGCCATTGCAGCCTGGGGTTTTAGCTCATTTGCTAAGGCTCTTGAGCCCCAGTGGTGGGAGTTGCTGGTTCAAGCTTGAGTCTGTGCAGGGCTGGACCATGCTGGTTGATGAATTTGAATTACATTTACACATTTAGCATGTTAGCTGGGTTCATTAACTGCTACTCTACCACTGCCCATTATGCAGAATAATCACATAAGCTAGTCTTTGTTCATTTACTGGTCATTTCACTATGTTGTGATGAGACCACTTCACTCACTCCTCCACAGTTTAAGACAGACACATCTCGGCTTTTTGTTGCCCTGCTTAACACACATGCCGATCATGCCCATATTTGCACATTTAAGCTTGAGTTAAGTCTGACCCTGTGCTGACTACACATCGCAGGTAGTGTGTGAGTGTGGCATGTGTATTTGTGTGTGTGTGTGTGTGTGTGTGTGTGTGTGTGTTAGAGCGAGAGGAAACGCAGCAGATAAACTGGCACCCTGTTTGGAATGGGGGATGG
>JAVQKI010373168.1:0-12285 GCA_036025975.1 Nematalosa erebi
CTTACACTTTCATGGCTACTCTGTATCCATACTGTTCATCAACTTGAATGACTAGAATGTCAGACTTTTCATGATTAGACGTTTATTGTGATGCCATCATCACATGTTAGCTCAGAATAGGAACTGTATGGCAGCAATGGAAATTCATTTTGCACAGCTGTAAATAAATTAGGTGTTTTGGAGATCTTATGCCTGGCTCAGGGCTTGCATAATCCGTCAGTGGCTAGGCTCTCCATTCATCTTTCCATCGGCCTACGTCATGTGCAGTGATAATTGGACTTTTTCAGCTTTTGTCCTTCTGTTTGTCTTTTTTGTTCTTGTTTTCTCAGATCATAAGCATCTGTTAAAAAATGCCCAGCTGGAGCTAAAAAAGAGTAAAAGGAAAGATTATTACAAGGTGTTGGGTGTTGACAAAAATGCCACTGAAGATGAGATCAAGAAAGCTTACCGAAAACGAGCACTTATGCACCATCCAGGTACCTTGTAACATTGTACTGGTGTGATATATGCATATGCATGTCAACCTGTAAGAATTTGAAGCTGAGAATGTGTTTATGTTGATCCAAAAATGTGTATTCATGTTCTAGATCGTCACAGTAGTGCAAGTGCAGAAGTCCAGAAGGAAGAGGAGAAAAAGTTTAAAGAGGTAGGCGAAGCCTTCACTGTGCTGTCTGACCCAAAGAAGAAATCCCGCTATGACAATGGTCATGATCTGGAGGATGATGGCATGGGAGGTCAGTAACTGGCCATGCATACTCAAAATATACAAAAATAAGCATGCATGCATACAACACCCCCCACCCACCCAACCCCGTTAAAAATTGTTTTAAGACATTCTCAACTTACATATCACTGTCCAGTCTATGCCACAGATAATTAAGCTGTGTGTTTTAGAGCAGAAACCCTGTGAAAATGCTACAGCAGCTTAAACAAAATACAAGTTATGCCTGGAACAGTATGTTCACACCAAGAGGTGAAATTGCTAAGCACACTGCTGAAATATGTGTTCGCTCATGTTGCTCTAATCACTTATGATTTATTGCCCTCGTCTTTTACAGCCGAAGCACATCATAGCTAATTTGCATTCAGTTTTTTTTTTTTTTTTTTTTGGGCACTCTAGTTACCCAATTTTGAAGATGGTTGCTTTAGTCACTTAAATCACTATGATCAATAGAAAGTGAATTACATCCAGCAATTTTGCAACTTTAGTAACTCTTGGTGTGAAGCTGCTTCCAAACTGCCCCAACAAATGTCAACAAACTCCATCAAACACCAACCGTTGAGTCAGTTTGGACCATTTGCTAATACTTGTTTGTACTTGTTGGATAGAAGCAAATAAATGGGCATGAGTCCATATGAGGTCATTATACATTTCGTCTATGGACCCAGGCATGGTTAGTCAGTATCCAGCACCTTCCAGAGACCGCAGCTGCTTTAACGTTGGGACGGAGGAGTGATGTTGCGTATGGGGTAGGCCTTCAGCCAAGGCATCACTTGGCCCACTCATGTGAGAATGGAGACCACCGCACAGCCAAAACAATCGGTAGGCAGGGCGGCCTTTCTCCAAACCTAGCCAGCGGAAGGTAGCCCTTTGCAGGCACATGGCCCCCACTCGAGCCATGGGTGTTTCCCTCCGCTCTATCTCTGCCGCACATAGCAAGGGAGGACGCCGCAGCTCCACAGATGGAGACACCCGATGGAGTTTTGTCTCGTAGGCAAACAGATCAGTCAGAGCGCATTTTCTAAATAGACCGCTCCATAAAATTGCCAAACTGATCTAAACAAAAAAAAGGTAATTATTATTACTAAATAAAAATTAAAAGGCATGATCCAGCACAATGCAAGTCACAAAAGGTGAAAAGAAAGGTGAAAAATAGCAGAAAGGGTGAAAACAAGAGTGGGAGCTGCGATGCCATCTAGCGGTGCCATCACCATAGCAACTGAGAACCCATTCCCTTGTATTTGAAATGGCTGGATTTTGGACACAGGAACATGAGGAACAGCTCCTTGAGCTGTGGGAAGAGAATCACCTTCGGCAAATCGCCTGTGAGATGGCATGTGGCTTAAATCGCTGGGTATAGTAAATGGATCAGAAGGACATTGATGCTCTCTTCTAGGCATCTCAATGAGAAAAATGTTGAAGTAAGAGAATGAACTTGAAGCTTTTTTGTCAAGCATCGAGGCCCCCTGTACTCAATTTGTGAGACGTCAGCAATGTTTGCAGGCCAGTCAGTAAGTCATAGGCCGGGCGTGCACATTTTTGCTTTGTTTAGAAAGGCAAGGGCCAAAAACTAAACCAGAATTTTAACATAAATATGTTTATGCATCACTTTACTTTTATCCTAGGCGCATAAAGCATATAAAATGTAAAGCTGTCAACTGCCTTGGCATTTCAACAGTGTAGGTAGTGCACTTAACAGAAGCAATAATTCAAACTCAATCAAAGCAGTCTTCAAAGTAATGATATTTTGAAAAATTTAACTTCATGATTTCCACGTTGTCATCTTAAAGGGACGGTGCACCATTTATCAGTACAGGCTGTCAATTAGGCACTAAGCATCTGCATTATTTTTTATAGAATATCCAATTTATAATTTATTGAACTGTAGTTGTTCACTTTCAAAGTTAAATATTGTGCAGCTAATGGTGCAAACAATAACCATTTAGGTCACTGTCTACCAAATAACCAGCAACAGCCCAGTGGCCAAGAAAATTAAAGATTAAAGACTTTTAAGGATGGTCAATCTTTTCCGTTGGAACAAAGTTCATTATCACTGGAATTTACGTGTTTCAATCCATTGTACCACCTTGTGCTTTCTGATCACATCACATCACATTTCGCTGGACAGTCTGTGAACAGGGCACTGGCATGCCCAGTATTTTTAAAGTTCATAGAAAGTATCTTCCCATGAGGAGGAAACACCAATTGAGGGATTCTGGGTGCTTTTCACAAAGTGAAACGATGTTTGGTGCACTAGGCTATCAAGATAATGAAGAATGAAGGCATATCAAGGGCAAAATACATGTAAAAAATTATAAGTAAAAGGGGTAGAAGGCATGAGAAGTAAAGAGAGGAAGAAAATCTGCAAGTAAATCACCATAGCACACTAGCCAGCTTTAGAATGTTTGAGTTTGTTGGGGCAGTGTGGAGCGTTATTACACTAGGCAATCCGTACCTCAACCGAGTACAGTTGACCCCTGACCAGTGTGAGCGCAGAATTCCATGGCTAGCACGCTTGGAAGAGGTGACTCTGACATGGTTCAGCTGGATTCAGGCATAGTACACATGCACTGAATTAGCATGCATTGTTATGGTAATAAAAGATGATCCTAACCAAGGGAGTAGAACACCTGACTTCACTCGTGCTCCGGTACAGATCACTGTGATTGCAAACCAGGAAAAAAGGGTCAACCGTCCTCCAGTACAAAACAAGTGAACTGTACATAGTGCGAGTATGCCCTGACCCTCATAATACACCTTCAGTTGTAATGAAATTAATAACTAATTGACAAACTAAATAGACCACTCCCAAAAGTACAAGGAAGTTTATGTTGGCCAGCAGGAAGACAACATGAAAAAATCTGTTGATAAGCTTGTGATAAACTAAGTTTGTTATTTTTGACTTTTGTCCTCAGATGTGGATGCCAACAACATATTCAAAGCATTCTTTGGAGGCCCTGGTGGTTTTAGCTTTGAAGGTAATTCCTGTAAGTCAAGCTAATTTCCAGATGCCATATAAATGCCATACATGTCTGTCTACAAAAAATTAATAATCTCTATTTCCTTATTTTTGAAGCTTCTGGACCAGGGAATTTCTTTTTCCAGTTTGGCTAATGAAGAATGAAGCGGTTTGCATTTCTGATCATCCTCATGTCAAGTTTTTATGGACTGCCTCACAGCCACAGCCCTCAATTGTTTGCCAGGCCAATCATCTCAGAACATTGACCAGGAGTCTTTAATTTCGTACCAACGAATCATATGCTTTTGTGTGAAGTCTCTACTTGGAGGCAATCTTGGAAAATCACGGATTTCTGTAACCCATTCTCATTCCATATCAGATGCTGTGAGATAGTGTGGCATATGTTATCTATTTATGATGTTTTTGGTAACAGTATGCATCCTCAATGAATGTTCATGAAAAATACTGTTGTGTTCTTGGCTCCTTTTTTTGGTTATTTTGATTGCACGAGTGTGATGCAAGGCCTCTTGAAACTCAATATAGTTTTAACTGTGAGTACAGCTTATTAGGAGGAAAGAAAGAATTGTTTGGTAGAAAACTGCACCTCACCAGAAAACTATTTGAATGTTAGGCATTATGAGCCTCCAAGGATAAAAATATTGCCACTGACAACGGTTATGTCTCTCTCTCACACAGAAATCCGTGTTCCAGGAAAAACACCTTTATATAGGGGTGGCCGGTCTTTCTAGTTTGTAGGCCACATACTGAAAAATCTAAGTTGCAAGGGGCTAATTAATTAAGAGCAGTTTTCAACCAGTTACAGTTGAAGAAACAACTGCATTTTAGATCAGAAAACCCCCATGCTGTCTCTGGTGGTTAATGATATTTTTGACAAACATATTACAACATAGCCACAATTATTTAAAATAACAGTGACATTACCGAAACGATGATGTGCATGTGATAAGATTAATGTAATAATCAGCCACATTATGTTCTGTTTTTACACTTTGATGCGGGCCACTTGAAAGGGACCTTTATATGGCTCTGCGATATACCATGGATGACTCTTCACAGCTAATAATCACTCCGCGAAAGATACTACTAAGATGTTATAATTGCGCTCTTTCAGCCAACTTTCGAAACATTTCACGGCCCACGAAGTTTGCTTTAATATTTGAAAGTCAAGCGCTACATGAACGAAAAAGTACACGGACCTTTATAATATCTGCCGCACTACTGAAGGGATGAGAGACATGTCTTTTTAATTTGGCTAATTTAACTTAACGAAAGTTGCAGTGCACACTGTGGAATTACACGCTGCGATGTATTACTTCGGCAATATCGACAGCCACTCTCGTTGCAGATGACATTTCCAGCTTGACCAGTAAAGTAAAGTAAAGTTTCAGGCAACAAGGCGGACGACCGGGTTTTCTGTGCTGCCAATCACACTGGGTGGAACTTTTACATGAAGCCCGTTTTTATCCTCTTTGGTCAGTTTGGTAACCCTCATGTGTTTTGCAGTGTTGCTAGGCAACGTTTTGTGAAGTCGCAGTTGGCAGTTTTGTCAACAAGGAACCTTAACTTTGCCTTGGCTTTTATCTGTAATTCTAACGTTATAACCTTAATCTCAGTAAAAGCTTGAAGAGAAATGTCTGAGAAGGAAGGAGATCAAGGTCCCAAAAGTACGTTTTCCACTTACATGGCAGAGGGTGACCAACTGTTCCACAAAGGTGACTATGTGAAAGCAATCGAAAGTTACACTACGGTAAGACCTTCTAACTTGAGAATATTTGGCTAGTTTGCGCTAACCCACTGCCTCTGCATAATTATCAAAACACGTTATGGTTCAACGTTTTTAATATCATAATGGATTAGTACAAATACACCACGAGCAATTTACTGGAACATGATTTTTTTCGAGGTCAAAAGCTGCACATCGCCTACCTCAGGTGAATGCAGTGGCGGAGCTAGCACGCATTTTTAAAGGTGCACAATGAGATCTTGCATGTTTTTTAGCACAATTTCTTTTTTGTCTTAGTTCGTGGGCATCTCCCCTTGATCATCTTGTTGCCTGCCCCCTGAATACATTGCTTGGTCTCAGGAGACAACACAGGGTCAGTAAACCTCCAAGAAACACTAGGGGCAAAGTGCACCACAACATAATAAAACGTTCCAGCCAAACACCAACACGATGGTTGGGGGAGGGGGTGGGGGTTAGTGAGCGTGCACAAATTGGGGGAATTTGAGAGTAGCATTTTGTTTGGTATTTTAGATATTAGTATTTACGTGGAACGTCAAGTGACGTCATGCATGATCTTATAGTGCACCTTTAAGCTGGGCCAAGGTGCAACCTTCAAATCGAGGTGGACCCAGGCTGAAAGGATTTACCTCCCATTTCGTAAACAAAAATGTTTTATATCCTTTGCTTCAATAACAAGCTCAAGCGCAAGTGTGATTTTGCACAGACGTGCGCTTAAAGATTGAGATCTGCTTTTAAAATTTTAACAAACATTTATTTGGTTTATTATTTGGCGGGCCTATGGTCTCTGACAATGACGGTCATGGACAATGTCCTTGTTCCGTAGTCCAGTCAAGTATATTGTTACATGCATCAGTAATTGAAATGATTTGGCTAGTACCCTGTTCGTACTAGAGTGTAGGCTATGGATGCGTAATAGGCTACATGTGTAGAATGAATTTGCAATAGTTGAGCAATATCCTCATAATCGTAGTCTCTCGGCTACTTTAGCAAGTATGAAAATGAGTTCCAAGCATTCCATCAAGGCGTATCCCAGACTGTCTTCATTCGTTTTGTTATGAAGAATCCTGAAAAATATATCCTGAGGACTCTCTACCGGGAGTCATTCCATGTTCTAAACCAGGGGCCCCCAGAGCAAACTGTCACTGGCCCCGCACGGTACCCAGCAAGCAAGCCTGAACAGGCCCCTGTCCGGCCCCCCTTCGGCTGATGTAGGGCGCCCGTGCCCCGCAAGGGCATGTTTGCTGGGTATAAAGCCAAATATGTTTATGGCCGACTATGTCCATGTTACAACCAGATTGACATTAGGCCTATTGAATAGGCTACATTAGTATGGCAAGCGATCTTAACATTTAAAAGCTTTGACTATCCGGAATTAACATTGTAGATATGAACAAGGTTTTTCTGACTGGTTTTTCTGTCGTAATTACATTTTGGATCGACGGAATTATCATTCAATATCTGTAACGTAGGCTAATTGTTTCTAGTCGACACGATAGATATATAATTTAGTTTTGACTAGGCAAAACTGAATTACAGATCTGCAATAATGTCGTTGAAAACAACATTTAACTCTTCACACATCTTAAATGGCAATTGCTCTAATTCAGTTTTGACGAGGCAGATTGAAAGTTAAAGATATCTCAAACGTCATTATGAATAGTTTAAATTATTGGGCATTATGTTGTATCCATAAATACATAGCCTAATGTCCTCTCCCCGCCAAAATCAAAGAGGAAGTGGGTTCAGTTTTAATTTCACTAATATTTAGTCGTCTTGTTGTAGAAAGTATAATTTCTCGCTGCCAGCTCCTGTCTTGCATGGGCAGCAGCGTTAAAAAGTCAGTTAAACACACCTTGCCGCTCCGACACATTACTTATAAATAGCCTAGGCTACCATTTGTTAACTCCAAAATGAGAGGTAGCCTAAATTACTTGATATTTGTTTATTAAAACATAATAATTTTTCATTTTAAGATGTTTTTCTATATTTGGAAAGATGGGTTTTATGCACTAGTGCACAGAGCTAATTGCTTTTTTTCTGCGAAAGACCACCCTCCAACTCGCCATGGCATCCTGTCAGCTGTTGCCGCTTGGATTTGTGGCTCTTTTGTGGCTCTTTTGGAGGAGTGTAAAAATAGCCTTAGAAAGTTAAAGGAGCTCACTATAACCTGATGTAATGTCCCTCACAACCTCGGCAACATTGTTGAGATTGAACTGCACCATTTCACGGATGTGAGCAATACAGGATATGGCACATGTTCCTACAAAAGGTACACAGACAACAAGGGAAAGATCCATTGCAGTCTTGTGATGGCAAAGGCAAGAGAAGCTCCGTCAAAAATCTTAACTGAGACTGGAACTCTCAGCTTCTGTTACCGAAGCCAGAATGAGTGTCATGTTAAAGACTGAACTTTAAATGAAAATTGATGAAGAATTCTTCTGAACCGACTCTCAGGTGGTGCTAGCATACATCTGCAAGGTTCCACGTGTTTGTGGCAAATTGTGTTCAACTGATAAGAAGTAGTACAGATCCCAACCAATGGTACTATGTTGACACGACACAAAAAAAGAAATCTAACTGGTTATGCGGACCCAAGTTTCTGTGGGAACAAGACGTGCTCTTACCTCCTAAGCCCTCAACTGAATTGCTTGTCGGAGATCCAGAAGTCAAAGCAGCTCAGGTGCTTGCAACTCACATTAGTGAAATAAATGATATCCTAAGCCACCTGGACAAAGCTTGTCAAGGTGATTGCAATAATCAAGAGATTAGGATCTAAGGAAAATGTACCACATGCTGACTGTGTTGAAGAGAGTAAGAGAGCTAAGAAGGTTGTCATTAACATGGCCCAACAACAAGCCTTCTCTCAAGAGATAAAGGTCCTTCAAACAAGTTGTAATGGTGCATGTCTTCCGAATTCAAGTACTGCTATTTGCCTGAACCCCCTTCTAGATGGTGGACTGCTTCGTGTTGGTGGGGGACTGAAAGAGTCAGCCCTCAGTGAAGAACTAAAGCACCCTGTTATCCTCCCACTGAGTTGATTATAGCTCATTACCCATGGAACTACGAAGCAATGGCTTTTGGATTCTCGGAGGGAATAAGACTATAGCCAAGTTTGTTCATAGATGTGTAAAATGTAGAAGGCTTAGATGACAGAGGAACAAAAAATGGCCGACCTCCCAAAAGAATGGTGCCAAGCTTCAGCCCGCTTTACATTTTGTGGGATGGACTGCTTCGGCCCTTTTCTCATTAAGAAGGGTCGAAAAGAGTACAAGTGATATGGGCTTATCTTTACATGTTTGTATTCACGAGCAGTCCATATTGAAATGCTTGAAGACATGTCTACGGACTGTCTTATCAATGCAATAAGATGTTTTCTTAGTCTGAGAGGAGCTGTCAGTCAGCTACGCTGTGACCAGGGCATACATTTTGTCGGGGCTAAAAATGAGCTGAAAGAAGCCCTTGAACAATGTGACACAAAAGCACCGGAAGTTTTCGTGGCAGATAACCCAATGTAAATTTATCTTCAATGGTCCTTCTCCTTCCATCATACAGGAGGCGGCTGGGTATGACAAATCCGGACAATTTGAAATGTGTTAAATGCTACTGTTGTTGAGTGCCCAGGGAGATTGAATGACTGAATGTTCTACAAAGCAATGGCCATCGTAAACAGTTGGCCATTAAGCGTGGATGGAATCAATGACCCTCACTCATTAGACCCCTTGAATCCAAATCACCTCATCTTGATGAAATTCTAAGTTACAATACCTTGTTGAGTAGTTCTGGAGTAGATGGAGAGAGAATACCCCCTGAATGTTTCCTTAAGACAAAAGTGGCACTTTCCTCGACGTAATTTAAAGTTAAATGACCTTATCATCATCAAAGAGGACATACTCCCAAGGAATGAGTGGTATCTTGGACAAGTGATTGATGTAACAGAAGGAACTGACGGATTGGAAGGTACAAGTAAGAGATCGGAGTCTGACAGGAAAAGGACACTATACTTTCAAAACTTCAGTTGTAGAACGGCCTATCCAAAAACTAGTCTTACTACTTGAAGCTCAGTAGACGCTTTCCACAGGGACCACTAGTCTTACTACTTGAAGCTCAGTAAATAGTTTCCACATAAATCACTTGCATTAGACATGTTTGTTTATTTGTTTGTTTTCTTGCATGTGGGGAGTTTTTGAGATCTAGAAATCATGAGAGATTCATTATTTATTTTCAAGCTTTCTTAATTCATCATAACATGATTTGGTAGGAGTGTAAGTGACCACACAATGATGGGACTTTTATTTTGAAATCGTGTACAATTTATACAAGCAGCAGACAAAACAGTTTAGCGCGGTAACCTGTTCAGAAAAGATACACACACATTTTTGCTTCTACTTTGAGCATAAAATGCACACACTATATGGTGTAATTCCAACACACTGAAGTTGTATATGCTGCATATTTTCATTTTTGGACTTTTTTTGAGTGCATGTTTGTGTTTAGACTGATATGAAGCACCTACAAGGGGCTAAATTGACTGCTAATGGTTTTTTTGCACCCTTGGAAAGAGGAGTGAGGTATGCAATGTTTTCTTGTTTAATGAGTTTATCTATACGGCTCAGAAACTTGTGAACGAGGCTATGAATATTACTGTATTGTAGTGTTTTGCATTGCACGTTGGGCATATTACATTTATAATCAAAGTGTATTTGTGTGCTTTAAAAAAGTGTATTTGTGTACTTAAAAATACTTTGTGTATTTTGCTTAAAGCTATGCACTTTTGTTTATTTCTATTATTGCTTTAGTTTCACAGTGCTGGAAGAGTGGCAATAAATGTTATTGCACCCGTTTTCGAGACTCCATCTTCATTTAATTCTGAGGGCTGCTGTACCCACTATGCCTCATTTAAGCCCACTTCAATTTATTTCAATGTGGGTTTCTTCCCTGTAGCCAGTTTTCGCTAAACTCTTGTGTACCGTAGAAGTGTTGATAACGATTACTTTTGTTATTTCACCTTTTAAACCTAATTTACAACCATAAAAACAGACTCATACATTATACTACATACTCTGACACATTAGACGCTCATACATTAAACTAAATACTCGTAAACATTAAGGGCAGCCAATGCCTACTGGTTAGGGCTTCAGTCTTGAGCAAGGCACCTAACTCCTCACTGCTCCCTGGGCGCCGCAGCCAACTGTGTTAGTTTGTGCTACACCTCACTGTGTGTTCACTGTGTGCTGCGTGTATTTCACTAATTCACAATTGGGTTAAATGCAGAGACCAAATTTTTTTGGGTAGTGCATACCAAAATTTTTAATGTTATCGTTCAAATTTCATATTCAGCATTTTCAGAGTGTTGGAAATCTATTAATAAATCTATTTATCATTTATTATCAGTGGTGTCTGTCCTGTATTTCTAGATAGAACCTCTTTTTCTATCTAGACTTACAAGGCAATTTTTAACCCATTTCACTTTAACCCATTTAACCCATTCAGCTCTGTCTCTTTTGAAGGCATTGATTTTGCAACCCGATGAAAAGAACTGCCTTGTTGCCAGATCAAGATGTTACGTAAAGATGGGGGATTCAGAGAATGCCTTAAGAGATGCAGAAGCCTCTCTGAAGGAAGACAAAGAATTTTTCAAAGTGAGTTTTATTCCATAGTGTTAATTTTCTAGGGTTGTGGATTTGATATTTGGACACATTGATAAACAATTTTCTTTTTTAATCAGGGACTCCGCAAGCTATTTAGAACATTTGGGGCTATAGCCCAGAAGTAAGAGTCCATTTTAATATTCATCGGCACCAGAACCAATCTCAAAAATAGGGATGCAAGAGTGACGCGAAAATTTAGGACAAAGATTTAGCCTATTTTTAATATTCTATTGGATAAATACTGTTTTTTGACGTAGTTTCAAACAACGGAAATAATAATAGGCCCTAATTGAATGCAAGAAAACAACGTTCAAACAATGTGAAAAGTTTTTGCCCATATTGCATCTTGTCTCTTAGGGTGACTCTCCAGGGTGCTTAAGTCCAAATAAGTGCTTAGCTGTGCGCTTTTCAGCCTGCGCGCATTTTGCAAATGACTTAAGTCGGTCACTTACGCGCCATAAGGTCAGGTACGCACTTTGCAGAGCAACCCCAGAATCTGGGCGTCATGTACAGTAAAGTTCCCCTTCGCTTATTTTCCCATCGACTTAAGCACATTTTCCCTTACACGTTTTAAAGGCTGTATTGAGGTCGAGCGCCACTACTTGGTGAAATGGCCAGTGTTGTGCCTGAACGCGTCCTTTGAACGAAAATTCATGAACTTGTTTATAATTTTGGTGAACGTGAACTTAACGTACTGTATTACTGCCTGATTAAGGATACTGTGAACGCGTTCATTCTAGTGTCTGTGAACACGTCACGTACACTCTTTTTTATTTCACTCAAGCTGCCAGATTTGTCTACAGCCTTCCAGACGAAAAGCACACCGCACAATCCTGTAGTCCATCACTGCGTGTGCACTGAAGTTGTGTAGAGGCCGAGAGCGCTATCCCAGATAGAGATTTCAATCTGGCAACTTCAGCCACCAGTGTTGCACTGCCACATGCGACATCAAAACAAAAAGCATGAAGATTAGGATTGGATTGGAAGTTGGATATGAGGATGAAATCTGACACATAATTTCACTGTTAAACTAATAAAGTAATTGCTGGCTGCGGCAAAATTTTTTAAAAATCATACCTCGCAACACATTGAAAAAAAGAACTGAACTAGTTCATTTATTGGTGCTGTGAACTTAGTTAAAAATTTTGAAGTATGAACTATGAACTGAACTAGTTCATTTTAAAATTTG
>JAVQKI010373382.1:0-19690 GCA_036025975.1 Nematalosa erebi
TCATATAAACACATTTACAGTACATATCAACAAAGATAAACATATTTAAATACATTTTGATGTATTTGTCTAAAGCTTTTCGTGACAAATGGATACCTTTCACGGTCACTTTGGACTTGCAAAATTCACTTCCAGCCTCATTTGCAGCTTTGCACAAATAGTCTCCTGCATCATTCTTGGACACACGGAGAATCTCCAAGGTGGCTTTGCCATCAACAAATGTGATCTGTGTGCTGGCTGAGGACGACAACTCCCGTCTGTCCTTCATCCACTGAATCTTCAGTGGAGGAGATCCACGGACATGGCAGCTCAGGATGAGCTTGTCATCCTCATTAACTGTCATTGGCTTAAGGGGTATGTCAAAGGTTGGAGGCACCTTTTGTTCTGCATTACAAAAGATGTGACATGTAATAACTGTGGCAATCACAATGGCAAGAACAAACAAAACATTGCAAGATAACCACTATTACTTGTGGTAAGCAAAAATGCAAGAACTTCAACAAAAATCATTGAAGCAAGACAAAAATTGATGTAATCAACACAGCAAACACAAAGCAAGAAGAACCACATCACAGTAGCCAGCAAAGAGGACAAACAATACTTAACATAGCACTATAGCATAATAATCAGAAAATCACAGTAGCAGGCAAAATAGCAAGAGCAACAACACAGTCACAACAGAAAGCACAACGGCAACAAGTGCAGACAAACATACAGTAACAGGCACACACAGCAGATGAAAAGACTTTACTTTTTGGTGTATAACCACCAAAAGAGTAATCAAGCACGCTGAAACAGCAGCACAAACATTGTACATGTGTTGCATCACATGTGTCTTTTCATTTCAAACTATCAAATACACTGAACACTCAACACATAGAATACCTGAGATTTTCACTGTGGTTTGGCAAGTAGCACTGCCAGCCTCATTTGTGGCTTTGCAGGTGTATGCGCCGCTGTCTGAGCTCTGAGACTTCTTGATACAGAGCAAAGCCACATTGTTCTTGAAGGATATGTCGTAGTAGTCAGAGCTGTAGATCTCACTGCCATCTTTGTACCAGTTCACTGTCATTGGCTGAGATCCAGATAGGCGGCCTTCTATTTTCACAACTTTGCCCTCAACCTCCTCAATAGTCTCAGAGAACTTTTTGGTGAAGCTTGGAGGAATTTTACGCTCTGAAATAACAACAAAAGCAAAATGAATGTTAAAAACCAAACAGATATAGTTACTGAGAAGAGAGGTATAAAATATGTCGAAAAAGGAAAGCGAAGCACATCAGATGAGCAAGACAAAGCTGTTTCCAAGAGAGCAGCAAAGAAAGCGGTAATCACTGAGCAGGCACCATCACACAGAGGCGACTAAACTAAATACCTTTCACAGATACTTCGGCAGAACAAGAGTCCTTTCCCACGTCATTACTAGCATGACAAGAATAGCGTCCAGAGTCATTTTTATCTGCTTTTAGAATGGTGAGGAGTGCGGTGTAATCCGCATAGGATATTTTATAATTTCCACCAGTGCGAATATCTTTGTGATCCTTTGACCACGTCACTTTCACAGGTAAAGATCCAGTCATGTGACATTCCATCTCCACACTATCTCCCACTGTTACTTCCACTGGCAAAAGCTTTTTATCAAAAACTGGTGGATATCTTGGCTCTACAACATCAGGTAGAAAATAACATGGTTGGACATATTTCAACACATTTGACAAATACAAAACAATTCTGTCAGATACATAGTTACAGGACTACACCACACAGACCTTGAAGTGTGAGTTTGGCTCTGCAAGAGGCTGTCCCAACGCTATTTGTTGCAACACAAATGTATTCCCCAGAGTGTCTCATTTCTCCCTGGGCAATTTGAAGGACGGCAGAGTTATCATCGAAACTCATTGAAAATTCAGCGTCATTTCTCAAGGTTTCACCATCTTTAAGCCAAGAGATCTCCATGGGAGAGGATCCGGCCACACGACACTCAAATCTGACTGCCTGTCCCTCAGTTTGTTGTATACTAGTGATTTTCTTGGGGAAAGAGGGTGGTGTTTTGACCTCTGAAATGCAATTTTTCACACAACACACAAACACTGAGTACAGTTGCTATGGTGTGGAAAATACCGTGATGGCTATCTAAGACAGAAAAAATACTAATAAAATAACGGAAGAAAACTCAGTCACCTTGTACAGTTAGTTGGCAACTGGAGGAGGCTGATCCAATACTGTTTTCAGCTTTGCATGTATATTCGCCAATGTCTGCCTTAGAGGTTTTACTAATTTTCAGACAGGCCACACCTTTTGAGAATTCCATTTTGCACATGGCAGAGGATCTCAATTTTCCATCAGCTTTAAACCAGGATACTTTAATCTCAGGTGTGCCCCCTATTTGGCATTTCAAGCAAACAGCATCTCCAGCAGTGACATCCATTGGCTCCAATTGCTCAATAAAGTATGGAGGTTCTAAAGTAAAACAGATACATTTTTGCAACAAGATAACAGGAGCAGCATGCAAACAGCATCAAAATAAGTGAAAATGGACAACTTAAAAACACAACACAAACCTAAAATTGACACATTGGCATGACAAATATCACTTCCAGCTCCGTTGGACACTTCGCAAGAGTATTTTCCTGCAGCCTCTTTGTCACTGTTCAGACACTCAAGGATGCAGGAGCTCTCGGTTGTTGTCATGTTGTACTTGTAAGAGGAATATATCTCTTGCCCATCTTTATGCCATTTAACATGGATTTCAGGGCTCCCAGTGTATGTGCATTCAAGAATCATGGATTTGCCCATTTCAACAGAAAGGTCTTTAAGTTTTTTAATGAAACGAGCGGGTTCTAGGACAAAAACAACACATACATTAACAGGAACATGACCTCTCCAAATAAACAAGTTCAAATTCCTTCATGCACAAAATAACAACAACCAACCTTTCACAAACAGGTTCACAGTGCAGTTCTCCTTTCCAGCATCGTTAATAATTTGGCATGTGTACTCTCCTGCGTGGGACTTATCAACGCTGCGGAGCTCCAACGTAGCCATGTCACCTTTGAGAGCTATTGCACAGTCCCTTCCAGGCAAAACTTCCTTGCTCCCTCTAAACCATTTCAGTTTTAGAGGGGCACTTCCCCTCACAGTAGCAGCAAATGTAACGCTTGAGCCAGGCAACGCTTCCAGTGGTTGGGGTTGAGTCACGAAAGATGGAGGCTCTACGGGAGACACAGAGGAATAGACTTCAGGATCTCTCGTATTCGCCTATTCCAATTCAACCAATTTTTTGAATAATAAAGCTAAATGAATAGGCGCATTTATCACGCTGGGCATAGACTGACCTTTCACAACGAAAGTAGAACTGGTTTCAGCGGTCCCTGCTTTGTTGACAGCTTTGCACTTGTACGTTCCAGTATCAGACAGTTTGAGCGTGGGAACTTTCAAAGTGCAGGTGTTGTCGCTGAACGTAATTTCATAGTTAGGTCCACTTGTGATCTCCGCCCCATCGTGGTACCAAGAGATTGTGAAAGGTGAAGTTCCAGACACTTTACAGTCCAGTTCACCAGATTTACCCACAATGCTCTGTATGTCTTTCAATTTCCGTGTGAATGTTGGAGGAATTATTTTATCTGTAAAAATGCACAATTAAATTGAACATGGAGCTGAGGGAATTGGCACTTGATATTACTTGAAAAAAACGAGGGCAACAACAAACCTAGGACAGTGAGGTGCATTTTGCTGATGTCAGTGCCAACTTCATTCTTGACTTTGAATGTATACTCTCCAGTGTCATCCCTCTCACTTGTCAAAATTTTAAGACTGGAGATCATTTTGGCGAAGGTGATTTGGTATTTCTTTCCAGACGCCAGTTCCACACCATTTCTGTACCATCTTGGTTCTAACTCGGGAGTTCCAGACACAGTGCACTCTAGGGCGGCTAGTTCTCCTTCAGTGACACTAAAAGACTCAGTCCTATCAACAATTAAAGCCGGCTCTGAAAATAAGGGAGAAACCATAGAAATGTGTAAGCCTGGAAGGGAACAAAAAAAAATAGACACTGCCTGAATAGACACTGCCTGAAATACATATACAAACCTAGAACAGTCAGGTTAGCTACACATTCAGCCACCCCAGCATCATTTTTGAGCTGACAGGTGTACTTCCCAGCTGTGGTTTTGTCAGCCTTAAAGACTTTAAGAGTGACCTGGTTGTTCTCAAAGGTAATCTTGCGGTTGTCACCATCCCTAAGAACATGGTCTTTGTCCTGAACCCAAGAAACTGTCATTGGCTGAGAGCCTTTAACCGTAGCAACCAAAGTCACTTCTTCACCAGACACTGCTGTCACATTGGACAGCTTCTTCACAAAGACTGGTGGCTCTAAGTGGTTAAAAAAAGATGTTGACAAACATTTTAATGAGACCCATACCTCAAGGTAAACTCAAAGGAATTCATAATAGCAACACCAAACACATAAAACTTGTACCAACCTCTCAGTTTAACAGACACAGTGCATGTGTCACTTCCTACACTGTTGGATGCTTTGCACTCATATTCAGTAGCATCTGATGCTTCCAGACCAAGGATATGTATAGTTGCAGAGCATCCTTCGTACACAAACTTATATTTTCTGCCCTCCTTTAGTGCCTTTTTATCTTTGTACCAGGTTATCTCAAACGGTGCCGTGCCCTTCAATTCACAGTTCAGACTGACGTCTTTGCCTTTCAGTCCTTCAACAGGTTGAGGCACTTTGATGAAAGATGGTGGTTCTGTAAATAATATAAGTCCAGTTTAATGTCTTTTTATCACATTATATGTGGACATCCAACCATTCCATGTTTCATACTTTGCCAAATATGCACTATTCCATTACAAAAAATAAAGAATGTGTTAAAAATAAGTAGGTAACTAGTTAAATACAGATGCTGGGCCCTAATTTCATAGGGCAAGCACTGTGAATGAGATTGGCACAGCAGTAACCACGCAGTGATAATGATAATTTAAATATAATTGGCAAGAATGCCAATATTTGCCAATACGACACAAAGCAGGGCGCAATCAGTGACAAACAGGTTGAGTAATTTGTGGATGTGGCAAGGAAGTCTTTCTTTATAAGATGACCATGACTCAACCATACCTTATTCAAATTTGCACAGAGCTCAGTAATTGTTCTACAACTGAACTAATTTCCAGCCACGAACAGAAACATTTGCACCAGAGGGGACTGAGGTTCTTTAGTGTGAAATCTGCCTGACAAAAAAAATCATTTGGAAGTTTCACTTTTTTGTTCTGAAGTTCCTTCAAAACAAAAATTTAACATCCCTGTGTGTGTGGACACACCAGCATTGTGTGAAACCACTCCTGTTTGCACTTACACGTTTTCAAATTCACTAAATAATTTCGTTATTAAAGTAGCTTAAGGTCAAGCACGAGTAGTTTGCGTGTTGCTAGCCATATTGCCCATTAATGAAATTAGGGCCCCTATTTCCATAAAATAAACACACACTCTTAAAGTAACAAAATTTAACATGTTGGTAATTTCATAATATTTTGATCAATTACGTTTGTACATTATCTGACCTTTCACTGTGAGAGTGGTGCTGCAGCTTTTAGTTCCAGCATCATTCTGAACCTCACATGTGTACACTCCACTATCGTCAAACGATGTGGAGGAAATGTGGAGGACTGCCACTGAGCCATCAAATGATATCTTGTAGTTGTGACCCTCAGTCAGTTTTGAATCATTTTTAAACCAGTTAATCTGAAGCGGAGCAGTGCCAGTGACTTTGCATTCAAGAACGACTGTGTCGCTCAGCTTCACAAACTTTGTGCTTGGAAGTTTCTGTGCAAAGTCTGGCGGTTCTGCAAAATGACAAATAACAACAAAAGTCAATACCTTGGACACAAAAAGTCAAACATGCATATGGAAATCCAAGAATGCAAGATGGAGGATGATGAGCTGCAAGAGTTGAGTTGCTGGAAGATGAGGACAAGAATAAGAGTTAATGGCTAATGAGACATGAGGCACGAGGTGGTGGTGAGCGACAAAGTGGCGATGGTGAAGCAAGTAGTGACGCACAAGCAAACGCACGGTGACTAATGACCACAAAAGCAAATGTGACAATGAGGCAGCTGTGAAAATGGGATAATGGGACTGTTTTCTTAGTGAGTCTCAGAAAGAGAAAAGTCCAACCTTTGACAAGTAAATTGGTGGTACACTTGTCAGTACCCGCATCATTGCTAACTTGACAAGAGTAAGTTCCACTCTGTGAAACACCCACAGATAAAAGATCTATGAAGCAGGACAGGCCCTCCAGTCCAGTAAAGCATGTTGGTCCTGTTATCAGCTCAGTGTCCTCCTTAAACCATTTCACAGTGAAAGGAGGAGTTCCTTTGAAGGTGCTCTTAAACCGAACTGTAGTGTTTGGAATAACTGCCTGAGATTCTGGCTTCAGCACAAAGCTTGGAGGTTCTAGAATACATTTGAAGGGAAAATACATATGAATTTAGACCTTTGCTGAACTGGTACCGTTCTTGATAGAGAATAAATTCAGCTCTGTGACATTATACTCAACTGACCTTTCGCTCTTAGCACTGCACTGCATTCACAACTTCCTGCTTTGTTTGTAAGTCGGCAAATGTATGTTCCAGTGTCAGCCTTCTCTAAGTGCTCAATCTGCAAGGAGGCACTATTGTCCTCCTGGAGAAGTTTATGTTTTGTCCTCCCAGATAGATTATTTCCATCTTTTATCCAGTCCACAGTGATTGGGAGGGATCCGGATATTTTGCAGCCAATGTGCACAGAGGAACCCAAAATCTCCTCCATGTCAGTTAGTGGTTTTATGAAGGATGGAGGAATTACTTGCTCTGTTACCAAGATTGGGAGATTGAAAGTGAGTTACATCCTCTTATAATTGCTCAAAATGTATTTTGAAACATATAATTAACAAAATTTAAGTACTGACCTACTACAACCAACTCAACCTTGCACGTGGCAACATTTATGTGATTTGCAACTTCAAAGACATACTGTCCTCTATCCTCCTTCTGGGCAGACTGAATTTTAAGACTGCTGACATTATTGGCAAAGCTAAGGATGTGCTGTCTGCTCGGGACCAATTCCTTTCCATCTTTAGTCCATTTCACTTTGAGCTCAGGGGTGCCTGTAACTTTGCAGTCGAAGCTGACTGGATCACCAGTGGTGACATTTATCACCTCTGGCTTTTCAATAATCTGCGGGGGCTCTAAAAAGGAATTTTGATACATTTGTGAAACAGTTGGTAGATTAGATCTTCCAACATTTTAAGTACAAATATACAGTATATATTCAAGAGTAAGATTATTGTTGAAAGTTTTGAATTCATACAAAAAAACTAACCTTGCACCAGAAGGGTTGCAAAGCATTTCTCTTGTCCAGCTTCATTTACAGCTTGACAAGTGTACCTTCCACTGTGAGATGACTCACATACTGGAATTCTCAGAATAGCCACACTGCCATCAAAGATCTTGTCCATCTTTGGATCTTCCAAGATCCACTGCTCATCTCTCTGCCACTGTATACTCAAGGGAGCGGATCCCTTAACTACACACTTTAACTCTGCCCCTTTCCCAAGAACAGTGGCCACATTTTGAATCTTCTCTACAAATGATGGCGGTTCTAATGAGAAAGAACACAGGTCAGTAAAACTGTTTCCCAAATGCCTAATACTAATCCAGTTTGGAATTTAATAAAATATCTACAGACCTTTCATACTAAGCTCTGATCGACAAGAACAACTTCCCACTTCGTTTGCCACTGTGCACTGATATTCGCCAACATCTAGAATGTCACATTTTTGGATTTCAAGATGTAAGGAGCCATTTTTCTTTGATATTAAGTGCTTGGAGGTCTGTTTGATCTCCTTTGCATCCTTGAGCCAAGTTATCTCAAAAGGGGCAGTGCCATTAACCTGACACTCAAAAGATGCATTCGCCCCATTCACAACTTCAACAGGTGATAATGGCTTGATGAATGCTGGTGGCTCTGAAACCAATAAAAAAGAGCAATTAGACTGCTAGTCCTGTTTAAATGCAATTGGAGTAGCCTAAATTGCAAAAAATTACTCAAACCAAAAATCTAACCTTTGACTTTAAACTCCATGCTACAGCTCTCACTGCCAGCTTCATTGCGCGCCTCACAGTAGTAAACTCCACTGTCTCTGATTTCAGAGCCAATGATCTCAAGCCTTGCCAGAGAGTTAGAAAAGTCCATTTTATATTTACTACTTGGACTTAACTCACTTCCATCCTTGAACCAATAGATGTCTATTTCTGGAGTTCCAACAACCTGGCATTCAAACGCAACATTCTGACCAGGTTTTACAACAGTCACCCCATCAGGCTTTCGTGTGAATTTTGGAGGTTCTAAAAGGTAAAAAAAAGGCAAATCCAATCATTACACTTGCGACCGAGAGCTGAATGGGAATCAAGTAAAACAGAAATTAAGTAATAAAGAAGAGAAAGCCACCTTTCACAAAAAGAGATGCCTGGCATCTATCTGAGCCAACGTCATTGCTGATTTCACAGATAAAATCCCCTGAGTCGGAGGTCTTGGCAAAGAAGAGCTCCAAGGAAGTGGAGGAATCATCTTTTTGGATGGCACAATCCACCCCTGTAGTGATCTCCTTATTGGACTTAAACCATTTGATGGTGAGGGGTGGAGTACCAGCAATTAGTACATTGAACTTCACCTTTGAACCAGGGATTACCTCCATAGACTCAGGTTTTTCAAGAATTGAAGGGGGCTCTGTGAAAACATTTTGTAATGTAAGTATGGCCATACTGTTTACAGTTTGGTCCCAATTATTATTCTCAAATAGCTTGATTTCAAAACAGAAAGAATTGAAGGCTCAAAATACATTAAAATAAACCTGAGCCTCTGCTACTTTGCAGTATAGTATAGCTCTGTTAAACCAAAAAAATTAAATCAAACCTTTAACTCGCAAAATGCCAGAGCACTGATCACTGCCAGCTTTGTTTTCAGCAATGCAGGTGTAAGTGCCACTGTCACTACTATCAAGGCGAGTGATTTCCAAAGAAGCAGCATTTTCAAAAAATATGCACTTGTGCTTCTCATCAGCGTCTACTTCTTTATTGTTTCTGTACCAGTGCACAGTTATGGGCAAGGAACCAGAGACAAGGCACTCCAACTGTGCAAAAGATCCTTTGATGCTTTCCATTTCTTTAAGCTTCCTTGTGAATGATGGCTTAATTATTTGATCTGTCATAGAACAAGTATAATACTGAATAATCAAACATTCAATTAAACTTTACTATGCAAGTAGCCTATAAGGACAGCATAAGATCATCAGAAAATACACCTCCCAATGAACTGACCTAGAACTGTGATGGCAGCATTGCAACTGCCGCTTCCAACATCATTGGAAATTTCAAATGTATATTCTCCACTGTCACTCTTTTCTGTGGATAAAATCTTTAAGATTGAACTCTTGTCAGTGCTTTGCACTTTGTATTTTTTGCCTGTTGTCAGCTCTTTCCCATCTTTACGCCATTTGACAGTCAGGGGTTTCGTCCCTGAAAACCTGCACTCGAGAGTAGCAGGGTCCCCTGCAGTGACGCTGATAGACTTGGCTGGTTCTGTAATATTTGCTGGTTCTAGGGATTAACAGCAAACGAGTAGTTATGAATTGTAAACAAAGGCTAAAATGCGTAGATAAATACTGTGTAAAGACCACACATCAAGACAAGGGGGTGTCTGAAAATGTAAACTAACCTTTTACTACTAATGTTGCAATGCATTTCTGACTTCCAGCTTCATTTTGTGCCTGACAAGTATACTTGCCACTGTGTTTCAACTGGATACTGCTTATATGTAAGACTGCTGTTCTGTTTTCAAATGAAATCTGTACATGCTCAGAATCTTTGACCTCAAGATCATCCTTCATCCAGGTCACAGTCATGGGCACAGACCCTTTAAGTGTACACTGCATGGTTATCTTGTTACCAAGAACGGCACTCATGTTTTCAATCTTCTGGACAAATGAGGGTGGTTCTAACAAAAAAAGGAATCAGTGGAAATATTCTTATCAGTGCATATGGGATAGCTTTCCCATCAAAGACAATCTACATACTGTAAGGCACAAGCAGAAATAAAAAAAAAACATATTTTTTCTAGCTAACCAACCTTTCAGAGAAATTTGGAAATCACAAGATGATTTCCCCACATCATTTGCAACTGTGCACTGATATTTTCCCACATCGCTGCCATCAAATTTAAGAATCTGTAAAGTTGCGATGTCATTCTTCAGGCTCATAATGTGTCTCCTGTCACTCCTGATCTGTTTGGAGTCTTTGACATAAGACATCTCAAATGGAGCTGAGCCTGAGATCAAGCCTTCTAGCATGACATCAGAGCCTTTGATAACTTCCTTGGATTCAAAGCAACGAACAAATGCTGGTGGTTCTAAAACAAAGAAGTCCAGAACACCTGATTACAAAATTTGCTCTAAAATAAACATTAATTTGAAAGAATGTTGTGATCACTGCAGGTACACACACCTTTGACAGTGATCATACAATCGCAACGATCACTACCAGCATCATTTGATGCCAGGCATATATAGCTGCCACTGTCATCAGTGCTGCAATTAACCATCTTGAGACTAGCGACCGAGTCAGCAAAGGTCATTTGATACTTTTCACTGGAGCTGATTTCAGTGTCATTCTTAAGCCACTTAATATTGATAGGAGGGCTGCCAGTTACTTTGCACTCTAAAGTTACAGGGTTTCCAATCATTAAAAGTTTTGTGGAGTCAAGCTTCATCACAAACTTTGGAGGTTCTACAGAGAAAAGAGAAGAGATTGACAGACATTTTAAAGCTGCGAATTAACACACATCGAAAGCCATGTTGTACACAAAGAGAATTAAGAGAGGACGGGCACCTTTGACAAACAAGACTGTGGTGCAAACCACTTTCCCAGCATCATTAGACACTTGGCAAGTGTATTTTGCAGAGTCGGTAGGCTTCACGGAGTGAAGCTTCAGTGCGCTTGAGGAGGTCTCTTTCTTGATGAAGCATGTGCCTCCCGTTAGCATTTCCTTTTCTTCTCTGAACCACTTCACATTGAATGGAGGCGTTCCAGAGTAAACTGACTTAAAAACTACAGTAGATCCTGGGATGACATCCTGGGATTCTGGTTTGGTTGTGAAGACTGGGGGTTCTACATTACATTTGAAACAGACATGTGAGCTTTATCAGTCAACAACAACCACTGAATTGTAAAGAGAACTATGAATGACTGTTGTGAGTTGTGATATAAGTGACTTGTTCCCTAACCTTTCACTTGCAAGGTCCCACTTGTATCAGCTTTCCCAGCCGAATTATTTGCCTGACATGAATATGCTCCAGCATCAGCTGTCTCTAAATGCATTATTTTAAGTGATGCTGTGCTTTCTTTTAATTCAATCAGGTATTTCTGCCCTGACATTATCTCTTTTCCTTCCTTGAACCAAGATAGAGTCATGGGCTGTGATCCAGCCACTTTGCATTCCATAATAATGTCACCTCCAACATTTCCATCAACCTTTTTAAGCATTTTTGTGAAGGAAGGTGGTATGATTCGATCTGCTCAGATGGACAGAAAGAAATTAGTAAATAAAGTCATACAAATTAAATGCAATAGAATTTGCAATTAAATAAAATTGTGAATTAGAGGAAAGGAAAACAAACCTAGCACAGTTACAGCAAAGGAGCATTCATCTTTCCCAACACGGTTAGCCACCTCAATTCTGTATTCACAGCTGTCACCTTTTTCAGCTGAGAGAATTTTTAATGTGGCTATATTGTCTTTCATGGTTATTTTGTATTTTCGGCCTGATGTCATTTCTTTACCATCCTTGAACCACTTCACTTTAAGATCAGGGCTCCCTGAAATTGTGGACTCCAGAGTTGCAGAGTCTCCAACAGTAACACTGATGGATGGTGGTCTGTCAACAATCCTAGCTGGTTCTAAAACAGAATACAAGCACTTATAGTGTGTGCAAAAATGTTTTTGCTGAACTACATGAATTCAACTAAATACAATTAACTAAGCCAAACCTTGGACAGATAATGATGCTTCAGATTTCTGTTGACCAGCCTCATTTTCCGCTTGGCAAGTATATTTGCCACTATGAGTTGTGGCTACACTGGCAATAGTCAATACAGCAATGTTGTTTTCAAATGTCATTTTGACATTGGGATCAACCTCTGTCAGCAACTCAGATTCCTTGAGCCATTTCACAGAGATTGGAGCAGAGCCCTTTACAGTGCCCTGCAGTTTAACAGCACTGCCCAAAACTGCTGTTGTGTTTTCAACTTTCTTTACAAATGATGGTGGCTCTGAATGGTTAAGATAAAAATGTCAGTTGGCATCGCAAAACTATGAAAGTAATGTAAAATAGTATAAAAATAACATTACATACTATAAAACTGAGTGAGGGCTATTCAAGTCTACTGACCTTTCAACTTAGCAACTGACTTTGATGTGATTTTACCAACTTCGTTTGATATACAGCACTGATAATCACCCACATCTGCACTTTCAAAAGATCGTATCTCCAAAGAAGCACAGAAATCTTTTGAAACAACACTGTGCTTCTTGTCAGTGCTGACAGGTTTCTTGTTCTTAAACCAGGTGATATCAAATGGTCCTGTCCCTACAACCTCACATTCAAATTGGACAGTGGTTCCTTTGACAACCTCAAGCATTTTCAGGTCTTTTTTAATGGATGGAGGTTCTATAAACAAAGATCAGAAAACATTTGAGCCTTCATGATCTTATGAAACCAGTGAAAAAAAGCATAATGCACAGGTCATATACTGTAATGTTGCCAGTTGCTAAAAACAAACCTTTGACTGTCACATGAGAGCTACAGCTCTCACAGCCAGCCTCATTCAACACTTCACAAGTGTAATTTCCACTGTCTGACTCCACAAGACCATTAAACTCCAGTGTGGCTTTACCATCCACAAAAGTGATTTTGTGCTTGTCTGAAGTACTGAGCTGTTTGTCATCAAGAAACCATGTTACATGGAGCTCAGGAGATCCTTTTACAGTGCACTGCAAGCGTGCAGATGCACCCTGTTTCCACAGTGTCTTAGGTTCAAGCCTCTTAACAAACATTGGAGGTTCTGACATTGAAGAAAAAGAGATTTGAGGGAAAAAAAAGTGAAAAAGAATAAGGGGAATGTAATATCAAAAGAAATACAAAAAAGATAAAAAGAAAAAAGAAAGAATAAAGAAAAGGCAGTTAGAGGGAAGAAAAAACAATATTAGTCATAAATGCATACAGCTCAAAGGCATAAGCCCAAAGCAGCAGCAACATGAAAATATTGTCTTACAAAAAGTAGTTTAAAAAATGTTAAGAAAGAAATGCAGATTTTTAAAGAAAAATACTGCATTTGTTGTCAATTTTACCTCCAAGAGTCTTACCTTGCACAGTTACCACAGATGAACATTCACTGCTTCCTGCATCATTTGCTGCAGTGCAGGCATATTTGCCAGAATCTTTAAGTTTGGCTTTTGGTATTTCAAGACTGGCTGTTTTTTCTTCAAAAGAGAGTTTACAATCCATGGTGTTGTGAATCTTTTTGCCATCTTTCAGCCAGACAATACTGACTCCAGTGTCTTCATTCACCTGACACTCAAGACGCAGTGGGTTACCCACTGCCACTGACATGGATTTAAATGTCTTTACAAAGCTGGGTTTGTCAATTATCTTTAGCTCTGTGCAACATGTAGCTGTCCCAACGCTGTTTGATGCTTTGCATAGATATGTACCCTGATCATTCTGTTGAAGTTTGCTAATCAGAAGAGTATATTTGTTCTTATCAGAGGATATTGTATAATGCTCATCAGCTGAAATGGCAATGTTGTCTTTATGCCATAAAACATTCATTGGAGTAGACCCATTGACTACACACTGCAATTTGGCCTGTTTTCCCACAAACAGTGTCATGGGATCAGGCTTTGTAACAAATTCTGGTGGGAAGACTTCTAGAAAAAGAACCAGAGTACAGAACAACCATATAAAATATTCTTACTGTAGAAAACAATATCTTATATACCACAGGCTGACCATCTAGTTATTTAGACTGAACCCTCCCTGTAGATATGACATAAAACATTTTACACTTATACATTCAACTTACCAGTCACGTTGAGAATGGCAGCGCAGCTGTCACTTCCATGCTGATTAGAAGCTTTGCAGGAATATTCAGCCATGTCCACCTTGCCTGGGTTGAAAATCTCCAAAGTGGATATGGTGCCACGGCTGATGATCCTGTACTTCTCACTTTGTCTAATCTCAGAGCCAGACTTGTACCACTTGAAAGTGACACTTGGTGCATCTTCAATCTCGCACTCGAATTTGGCATTGACACCAATATTGACCTCCAGGGGGTGGACTTTGTGCCTGAAAACAGGTGGTACTACACCATACAGAGAGGAGGAGAGGTCATTAATAACTGACATTATGTACATGTGTTAAAATTAAGGATGCAACGGCTCTCAGTTTTACATCAATCCGAATGATAAGCCCACCTACGGTTCAATACACAGAACTTTTAAATTCTATGAAATATCAATGAAAGAAATTTTAATCAAATTGGCAGACCCCTCATCCCTAAGAGTAGATAATAAACTATAGTAGACCTACGGAGACCAGGCCTAGCCACCCATTTTACATTTAACTTGGCCCAACAACCAATGATGTGTAACAAACCGTGGGCACACTGTACCGTTGCATCCCTAGTTAAAATCATATAATGAAATAACAAAAAAACATGAAGTCATGAATAGTGGGTATGCAAATACAAAAGATCCAGGAGTGACTGTGAAGAAAAATTATGACTATGGTTAGAGGAAAAAAAAGAGTGATCTCATGAAAGATGAAGCGATAGTGAGAAAAGTAACACATGCAAAGAAGTTGGTGGCAACCTATGAAGATTGGCCACTGGGGTGGAATGCAGAGTGATATGGGTCTCTTTCTCCTATGATGACAATAAATTCCTCAACGAGAATGAGAGGAACATGAGGATGGGAAGTGAAGAGGAGATGGCTGGAGTGTGATGTTGAATCATGCTTCAGAGCTTCTGCTTCAGGTGGAGTGCAGTACATACAGCACATGAATTGCAAGGAGAGGAAAAGTAGGATGAATATATGGGAGGTGATTCTTCCGATGGAAGATTGGGAAGTGCTCCGTTAGTCATCATAGGATGGTATCATGTTTTATGTTTTTACATACTAGTATTTCATTATAGAGAATCTGAAGAGTGTAAGAGTGAAGAGTTAGTTATGGCAAGGTGAAATAGTTCCCATTGTCCAACCTCTTGAGACAACTGTGAGTCTTGAAGATGTTGAAGTCTTGCCGCCTTCATTCTCAGCCTCACAGACATACTCTCCTTCGTGTTTTTCCTTGATTACTTTGTCAATCACTAGTGTATATGTGTTATGTTGCTTGGAACACTTGAACTCTTTGCCAGATTTTACCATTTTGCCATTAAACAGCCAATTGATATTTTTAACAAATTTTACAGACACTGTAAAAGTGGCTTTGCCTTTTTCCTCTACAGTAATGTCTTCCAATTCAGTCTCAAATATTGGGGGGTGTTTGCCAAGCTTTTCAGTTGTTTTAGTTGTTGAAATGGTCTCTTCCATCAGAAATTCCTCCATTTTCTCCTTCTTTATGTGGATATCTACTGACTGTTCAACAGGAACAGGTGCGAAAGGAACATCTGTCGAAATAGCAGCTGCACCAACATCTCTCTCTCGGCCTGACACTGTCACAGATCTGCTTTCCTGAGTAGAAATCTCTATGGACTTTTCTATTTCTATCTTTGATTCAGTGGTCATCTGCACCTTAGCTCTTTTTGACTCTTGTACAATAGTTTGCTCTTGTGCTGTCACTGTCTGGAATGAAGCTTTGGTTTCAGTTCTCAGCGCAGCAGACTGTGTCTCTGGTGATGCAAAACCTGACACGTTCTCACTCATCTGCACTGTTTGCACCATGGGTGAGAGCATTTCTTTGGAGGTAGTGCTAGTTACATGCAACCTCTGGGGCCTATCGATTTGTACGGTGCCAGGCTGTTCAGATGTCAGAACCTGCTGCTCTCTATAGACAATGGAGTAGAAAGCTGCCTGAAGCTCACTTTTCAGATCTGCAGTTTGAGGATAGTCACCCTCAAAGGCAATTGTGATTTCTATAGGTGCACCCGTTGTAGTGATTAGGTATGTATACATTGCATACTTTGGCTCCCTAAGTACCTTAACCTCTTGCACTTCTACAACACCTAAGCTTTGTACAACATCTGCCAGTATCAGAGGCTGATCTCGTGCCACAGCAGACTGTAAAGCACTCTTTAACTGATGCCTGACATCCAAAGAGAATGACTTTGGTGCTTGTATCACAAAGGTAAGCTCTTTTGGAAGGGTTTGGCTCTCTCTAGATTCTGAAACCATGAAAGCGCTTTTGCTCTGCTTCATTGCAGTTGCTGTTGTTGTCTCAGACTTAGTGATTTCTTTAGACTGCTCTCCAGTCAAGATGCGTTTCTCATCCATAACAATAGACTGTCTGATAGACTGTCCCTCCTGAATTTGAACAGCAAAATCTTGTTCTGCTGCCTCAAGAGCCACACTGCTTTCAGTGGAGACTGCCCTCTCCTCTATGGTGATAGATTCTGATGGTAGTTTTGGCTCCACTTCTGTCTTGCAAGTGAATTTCTCAACAGATTCGAAATCATCTGTGTGACCCTCCTCTAAATCTTGCCTGTCTGACACAGAAGTAACATGTACAATATTCCAGCGGTCTTCCTTCTGGACTAATGCACGCTGTTGTTTCACATCAGTCAAGAAAGGTGTCTCCTTTGGTAGTTGCATAGGTTGTGAGACAACCTGTAGAATGCTTTGAGGCTTTGGCTCTTTTTTATGCTCAGGTTGAACACCTGTTACAGATGTGTCTAGGCTTTTATAGTAATCTGCTGTAAGCTCCCTCTTTTCCTCAGTTGTGACTGCATGTCTACGTGCTTTCTCTTGCCTCTGTGTGGCTTCTTGCTGGTCTGGCTTCTCAAAGGATATCATTCCCTCTTTAGTCAAGGCACTTTCTGATTGAATAGACTGAAGGTGCAAGGTTCCAAGAGGTTCCTTCTGAGGCTGCAGAGTTAATGTAGTCTTTTCAGATAAAAACTGAGAAGAATCCTCACAAGTGACTGTTCTCTGCTCATTTGTAGACACTGAGTGGAGCAGGGTAGGACTCTTCCTAACATCTGCCTGTTCCTCAGCTGGTCTCTCACAGGTAAACCTACCCTCTGAGGGCAAAACATCCTGATCACTTATCAGCTGTAGGTGCATAACCTGCTCTTGTTCCCGCTCTGAGTGGACTGACACAGCACTGTCTAAACCAGGAAGTTCACCCATGCGCTCTGCTTGGAGCTCGCGTCTCTCTTCTGCAGATAGAGCAGTTTTAAGTACCTTATCTTTGGTGGTGTGAGCCACCTCCTCACCTGGTTTCGATATGGTAAATCCCTCCTCTTTTGACAATGTCTGTTTAGTCTCACTTACTGAAAGTATAACAGGTTTAGACTTTTCCATTTTCAAATCAGACTGAATGGCTGAATCTGAGGTTGCCAATTCTGTCGTGTGGCCCTCACTGATTTCCTGTTTCTCTGTTGAAATGGCTGAATAGAGGATTCTTGTACCTTCTTTGACTTTGTAGCTTTTCTCAACTTGTGGTGTTGGAATTAACTTTGAATCCTCTTTCATAATTGAAAGTGTGGTTTCAACCTGGTGACTACTAATAGGATGCTTGGGTTCACGAGTTGACTGTGTCTTTTCCTCTTCTCTCTTAGCTAAAGGTCCAGCTTTCACAATAGTAAAAGGTGTTATGTTTTCAGATATTGCAGACATCAACTTTGAGGGCTGTTCCCTTGCCAGTTCTAGCTCTGTAATCTCAGGGCTTTTGATGCGTTCAGAGTGCTGCTCTGTAAAACCCTGATGTTCTTCGACAGCTGAAGTTAGAGCCGCTGTGTGAAGTTGTTTCACTGGTGTCGCTACTGCTGCCTGTGGCCGAGGGGGACCCATGGTCACTCTCTCTTGCACCTCATGAGACTGCAAGACCGCAGCCTGATGGGTTACTTGTTCCCTATGAATGGTGGCAGCAGAAACATCTATCTGTCTTAAGGTGTCTACCTGCTCACTGGCAACAACCTGTCTATCCTCAGTACCAATGGTGTAGATCATCTGACGCCCTGCTTGCTCGCTAGTCTCGCCTGGAATGTTAACCATGAACAGACGGGACTCAGTCGCCTGCTCAGTCATTGAAACTTTGTAGCCTTTCTGCTTCTGGGCGACTACCTTTTCTTTGTGGCGGGATACAGAGGTAGCCTCACGGAAAACAATCAATTCAGCACTGCTGGAGGCTTCTCCAAAAGAATTGGATGCTTTGCATGTATAGAGCCCACTGTCTTGCTGATGAAGGCCAGTCATTCTCATGAATCCTGAGCCATCAGGGTTGTACACTATCGTGATATGGTTACTTGACTGGATTTTGTAACTACCTTTAAACCACTGCACTTCAGGGAGTGGCGCTCCACTAATTTTAAACTGAAATTTTGCTTCACCCCCTTCTGCACATTGCACTGACTCAATCTGTGTGGTGAAACGTGGAGGTTGGCCTGGTACCTTGAACATTTGTTCAACCCACCTCTCTGCATGTGTTGTATCACTTATGTTCACATTAAGTGTGGTTGTGCACGTCGACTTGCCAAATTTGTTAGTTGCGACACAAGAGTATTCTCCTTCATGCTCTTTCTTAACCTCAGAGATAATCAGTGTGTACTCATCTCTATTTTCTATAAATGTATAAACTGTGGATGATGTAATAACTCTGCCATTATGAAACCACTGAATTTTTGGTTTAGGGAAAGCAGAAATGTTGACAGTCAATCGAGCCGTGTCTCCTGTTGAGACTGCAACAGGAGCAAGCTGGGTGATAAAAATAGGCTTTTCTTTTTTCTTTTCTATGGAACTTGAGTATATTTTTTGCTCTGGCTTGAGTTCAAGTGTTTTAGATTTTTCAGGTAATTGGAGGGAAGTGCTGTAGGATGCTTCTTCTTCAGTTGCCATGGTCAGGCTAGAAAATTCTGTGCAAAAATAATGGGGTAAAAGATTTACTTACATAATTACAAAGAAGACTTGATTGAGCAATTCAAGAGTTGACATAAAATGTCTCAAAAGGAAATCATGAAACACTGTGGTGTGACAAGAATGTATTTTTTATCCCATTTTATATTTATTTCCTCTCAAAAGCAGTACAGAGAAGATGTAATTTCCACAGTAATCACTACTATCATTGTATGTTAAAATCCAACATAACACTACTACTACTCTGGTATGGTGTACATGATCATGAGAAAGTCAATTCATTACACATATACCATTTTATAAAAATCATGCCCATTTTCAAGTAAACAGTATCATCTTTTCAAGACATTTTATTGGTTGGGCCACAAATCACACACATTCCAAAAAGTCCTCTTCAGGTAGAGCAAGCATTATTACTCAAAACTGGGACTAGATTAAACATTTAATAATTTAACATTTGTATGTCTACAAATTATATTGCTACTCTGTTTTGTTTATTTTTATTTAAATTGTTATTATTAAT
>JAVQKI010373817.1:0-10259 GCA_036025975.1 Nematalosa erebi
CCCCCCAACTCCCAAACCCCACTCCACCCCCTCTTGTCAAGTTGTTTATGCTCAAACCAACTGCCCCTGCACCGGTTGGTTGCTGGTCGTCCGTTTCTGTTGGTTGTGTATTGCGTCCACCATGCCCCATGCTCCAGTTCATCTCTCTAGCTCTTTTGTTTCTGTGATAGGTGACTATCAGCCTAACCACGTGAAACCGCCACTTTCATCTACTAAAATAACAGGCTCCAATCACTCCAACAGCGTCTGAGTCGCGTTGTTTTTTTTTTTTTTTTCTTCTTTGTTTTTCCCCACTGATTTCTTATGGCAGTTTTGTCCTTAAGATTCTTTGTTGTTGTCGTCGCCGTCGTTGTTGTGGAGTTTTAGTGGTAACCTTAAAGGATGTTTTTCTTTCTTTTTTTTTTTTTCAGTTGACTATTTTGGAATTTGAATTGGAAAATAAAAATATGCCTGTACATATTTATCTGCATTCAAATTCTGGAACGATCTGTTGTCTGATGCATATTGTGTGCCAGCTCTTGGGCTTTCATGCTGAGAAGGTAAAAGGTGACATCGCATGAGAGTTGCAGCAGACGGTGTTGTGTCTGGAGTGGCTTTGTGCTGATTTGTTGTTTCTCTGTTTTTTGCTCTTTTTTTCCTCTCTCCTCTTTTGTCACACTCTATCAAACACTCACTCTAACTCTCTCTCTCGCTCATTCTCTCTCCTCTCCCGCTCTCTTTTACTGCTCCCTCTATTAATGTCACCTCCTCCTCTATTACATTCTCTCAATCTCTCTGTCATGTTCTATCTTTTTTCTCACTACCATATTTCCCCTCTCTCTCTCTCTCTCTCTCTCTCTCTCTCTCCTTCTCTCTGTCTCTCCATCTCTGCAGATATATGTTGGGTAAAGGTGCTAAGCGGAAGCTGGACGAGGATGAAGAGGGGCTGGAAGGCAAAGCGATGGCGGTGTTGTCCGGGGCAGCGTCCGCGGGCAGCGGTCCCGAGGGCCCGGGCAGTGGGCTCGCCAAGGGCGTGTCGTACACGCTCCAGCGGCAGACCATCTTCAACATCTCGCTGCTGAAGCTGTACAGCCAGCGGGCGCTGAGCGAGCCCAGCCTGCAACGCCGCGTGCTCATCAACAACATGCTGCGCCGCATCCAGGACGAGCTGAAGCAGGAGGGCGCGCTGCGGCCGCTGCCCTTCCCCGCGCCCTCGCCAGTGCCCGCCGCCCCGCACGACCACCACCTGCTGGACGAGGGTTTTCGGCAGGCGTCCTCCTCCCCAACGCCCTCCACCACCGCCTCTTTCGGGGTGCTGTCGGCAACAGGGTTGGGATCGGCGGTGGCAGCGACGCAGGGCTCGCCTGCAAACGGACTGACGTTGCAGCCCCCGCCGCAGGCGTGCCTGACCCCTGCGTCGCTACTGGAGGAGGACGCAGGGGTGTTCGGAGCCTTGCCCCCACCCCCTGCCCCCTCGTTGGTGCCTCCCTCCTCCACATCCCCCTCGTCTTCTTCGCCTCTCCTCCTGGATGCCCCCTGTAGACCCTTCCGAGACAGCTTCTCCTCAGCGCTGGACGAGATCGAGGAGCTCTGTCCGTCGGCGGCGGTGGCAATGACAGCCACCCTCACAACTACCTCCCCCTCCCCATCCCCTCTGTCCATCTCCTCCGTATCTCTGCCCCCAACCTCTCCTTCCGCCCCGTCTCTGCACCTTGCACTCTCGCCTCCCGCCCTCGTCCCCTCGCTGGCCTTGTCGGCCTCGGACTCCAAAGACTGCGGCAAAGCCGACAGCCCAAAGCCCGACGTCGTCCCCATGGACGTGCTCCCCCCAGCCGAGCTGGACATGAGCACCTCCCCTTCTTCTTGCACCTCCTCCTCCTCCTCCTCCTCATCCTCATGTGCAGCCACCGCCTCCTCCTCAGGCTTCCTCACCGACCTGGCCCTGGACGACATCCTGTTCGCCGACATCGACACCTCCATGTATGACTTTGACCCCTGCACGGCCGCCTCAGGCGCCGGTTCCGGCTCATCCAAACTCACACCAATGGTGACGGCCGACGACCTCCTCAAGACGCTGTCGTCGCCGGGGGTGACTCCCAACCAGCCTTTTAAAATGGACCTGACGGAACTGGACCACATCATGGAGGTCCTTGTGGGCTCATGATAGTCAAATGAGTGCTGTGCTGTAGGACAGCAAAACACAAAAAAAACTGTCACATACACAGACACGGAGACAGACACTCAAATCAACATAAAGCGTAAAAAGCAAAACGAATCAAAGATTATTCTCTTTTTCGGCAAAACTGTACACTTTTATGTTTTCGGCTTGTTTTTGTACAGTCTGTTGGTTCCTTGTTTTCTTTCTTTTGTTTGGTTTTATTTGTAAGATGAGGCAGTTGTAATAATGAATGATGATGTCACCTGATACTACTTCACAACACTGTGCATGCACTGTGCTTGCCTTTCCCCAACCGAGGGAGGAAAAATAAATACAAACCCGGAACACAGAACCGGAACACAGAACATGCTTCGCATTCTCTCAGAACTCCCAGTGCCTTCATCATCATTTGACCAGTGAGGTCAGTTCCTGCTGTTTGACCATCGCTCTCCACACACATCTCCACCTGCATTGTAAAGACACAAGGCCTTAAGAGGCCCTTCTCTCAAACTAAAGCAAACCCCTTACAGGATACCCTCTGGTTCTCTCTGCTGGTGCAAGTAACGAACAAAATCTCACACCTTCTTTTGGTGTTGTCTTTTTTCTTTCTCTACAAAGCACAATTTTTTTAAAGAAAAGCTGTGTGTGTGTGCGTGTGTGTGTGTGTGTGTGTATGACCTGTATGTAAATAGCCTATATTTCAGCCTGCAGATACCCATATGTTTTGATCCTTTTTTTTTCCAGCTTTTCTCTGTAGCCACTGGTCCACTCCAGTAAGGCTGGAGCAGCCCTGTAAATGGACTCCAGTGATCTCCAATACATGCGGAGAATATATGTGTATATGTGTGTGTGTGTGTGTGTGTGTGTGTGTGTGTGTGTGTGTGTGTGTGTTCGTGTGTTTGTGTGGGCTGGGGGGGGGGGGTTCTCTGAGTTAGGTGGCCGATTGTCTCGGGTTTGAGTCAGGTATTCACCTACAAGCACGTTTCACACATTTAACAGAGGAGGTCAGCTTGTTTACGTTCTCTGACTCTTACAAAGAGGCAAACAGAAGCCCTGTGTAGACAAGATAGTAATATCTGAAGTCAAATGAGGGGCGGAAATAGTGGCCCATATAATATATGCAATCACCAGTCACCGTCACTTCAAATGTAAATATCATCCAACTCTTGACGGTTATGTTCCAAAAAAAGAAAACAAATCTTACCTCGTCAGGTGATAATTTGGAAATTGCACCTGTCCAGTGAAACATCCTTGGAAGTAATCGGAGACACAGAGAGATGTTCACCTGTCCAGCTGTAGTGATTTGCCTCTAACAACACTAGTGTATCAGGTGCTGTATGTACAGCCATAAGTGCACCAATTTCTCATCAGCCCTCTTCCTGTAGGATGCCAAAATCATAGAAACAGTGTGAGCCCAGGTCTAAGCAGTAATCAGGAGTTGATTGAGTTGCCTCTGCAGGTTATTTCAGATTTCTGCACTGACACCTCTGGTTTCTGGGCAGGGTCATAAAGAGAACAGTTGTTGTGAAAGCAGAATCATATACGCACTCTTCATGGAGGAAAGAACCTCTCCATTAGAACCCTGTGCAAATGCAAGCTAGTGGGTGCTACAGTTGCAATTGCCATAGTGTTTGTTTTGTTTTTTTTCCCCCCTCTCTTCCTGAAGTGCAGTATGTTTTGTCCCCTGCCACTGTAGGTCTTTCTGGTTGCGTAGCCAATATGCACTGGGTAACGAGCATGTCAGACTAATAGCCGATCGCTTTCATCTCACGGGAACCACTGAGCACAACGGGAATGGTTTCAGTAGCTTTAGAGACAGTTGTATAGATGACTGCTCAAGAGGGCAGTCCCTGAACAAGCAGACATTTCAAGGGACCAGACCCCCAGTCTATCAACTCGACTAAAAGTTTGGTGCAACATACAATTTCAAAGTGTTTGCTACTTACACCCATGAGCCTGGTGAAAAACATTGCTTGTAATGTACTTAATGGACTTATTTCATGGTTTTTTAATTCCATAATTTATTTCAGATTCCAGACATGTAGCTCCCCCTTTACGGTAATCTCTTGGAAGCAATTTTAGCTGAGATGACTGCTTTTATGTTCAAACATATGCAACGTTTTTCATGTTTTTTTAATTATTATTATTAAAAGCTTCATGTGCAAAACTTAGAAACCTTCAAAGGTGCAGCAGCTAAAAGACGCGTGTTAATAATCCATATTTCCCCATGAGCACTGGGGAAGACTTGAGTTACTGAGGAGGAGACTTGGACCCTCTACACACCCTTAAAATTAGAGGATACACAAGGCTCTTTTTAAGGTTCCTCACTTTGCCACACTGGCAGAACCCTTTGGGGACCATCCAGGAACCTTTAGGAACAGGAACATAGTTCTCTAAAGATCTTGAAGTATGTTATCAGATTCCTTGAGGAACTCTTCTTTTTCTCAAGGACCCTGATAACATACTTCAAGTTCCTGTTCCTAAAGGTTTCTAGAGGTTCCCTAAAGGGTTCTGCCAGTATTGCGAAGTGAGGAACCTTTAAAAAGAGCCTTATGTATCCTTTAATTTTAAGAGTGCCGATTATATACAGAGTAGAAAGGGGTAAGAATCACTTGAGTGAGTCAGAGGGGCATCCACAGAAACCACCTGTGGGCAGTATGCAGAGTCAAGCCCAAGTGAAGGGTGAGTTTTCAAGAGTGTCTTTGTTTTTGATGAAAAGAGGGGAGCGAAAGGGAGTTGACAGAGAGCTGAGCGGACAATATGATGGACTAGTTTGTAACTATGATTAATGAGGTTTTTTTTTGTTGTTGTTTTTTTTTTCTTTTGTGACGTTTGGATTTGGAGTGATTGTTTCTTATCATTTTAAGTTATTTATTCTTCCTTTTCTTGTGTAAATATATTTATTTTTGTTGTTGTGAAGCTAACATCTGGATTGTAATGTGTACAGAATGTATGTACGGAATGTACTTTGCTTATAGGAATGTATCATGTATTAAATTGGGGTGGAAGCCATTATTTTATTTTTTTTTTTTATTTTTGGTTTGTTTTGAAAAAAAAAATGCATCATCATTAATATTTCATTTATTTTTAGGGGGCGGTCTTTGTACAGGTTTGTCGCTCTGGACACCACAAGTTGCTCCTATTTAATTATGAGTATTTAAAATGTCCTCAGTTTTATCCTGAGTGGAAGGGAATGGTTTGTGCAGCAATACTTTACTCTCATAAATTTTACAGGCGCAGGCTCCAAAGCCGTACTACAGAGAAATATGTCTATTGTCAACTCACAATGCCAAAATGTGTTTGTAGAAAGGGGGGCGTTCAGAATGCTTTCAAATATCAATCTGTTCAATACAAAATGATGTCACACTTTGTCCAGTCCATGGCTCAAGCCCTTACATTTGGTTAAATGAAGATGGTAGAGTGGTTTGGGAGAGTGACCACTGGAAAAGTGTTGTTTGTTTGTTTGTGTGTGTGTGTGTGTGTGTGTGTGTGTGTGTGTGTGTCTGTGTGTGCACGTGTCTCAGAGCAGTTGGGGTGGAAGAAAACTCCTGTTCTGTTAAAAAATGAGAGGCTGTATTTTTCACAGACCTTGGAGCTGTGCCTTTTTCTATGCAATATTACCAACATATTTGTCTGAGAAAGAATTAAAAAAAACATCAAGTGATGATCACTGTATTTGCATCAAGGTGTGGACTGTAGAATATATATGAAAATTGACAGGTGTCTATGAATTTGAAACAGTCTTACTTTTGTAGTTTTATATTATACAATAAACTGTAAAATAAAACTCTTTGTCATCTTGTTTCTTTATAGGCACACCAGTGAAAATGTTTTCCACTGCCGTCAGAACTTGTTCCACTGACCTTTTGATTAAGGTCAAGTCACTAGTCATGGACCCTCTCTTGTCAAACTCACACACATTTAACATTTTTTCTGTTTCAGTCTTTTCAATCCTTCCTTCATCTCCCTTCCTTTTTTTCTTCAGGTCTTATTCTCTCTCTCTCTCTCTCTCTTACATCCACACAGACATTTGCCACCCATGACTCATGACTTGCCGGCTGGCGTCTATTTCCAGCATGGGGGCAGCCGCAGCTGTGCAGGCCGGAGCTGTATTTAGCTCCCCCCTTGTGTCTGCGACATGCTGTTGGTTGGTAGTGCACTGCGGATGGATGGATAGATGGTTCAATGGATCTTAGGGCAGGCGGGGTTTTGAGTGGCGCGGGGAGGGGAAGGGGGGGGTGGGGGGTACATGGGGGTTAGGGGGCAGAAGAGGAGGCATAGTGCCCAGAGAGAGAGAGAGACAGAGACAGAGTGGCCCAGTTGCTCTGGGTCCCGAGACACAAGAGAGGGGGATGGCTTTCCGCTTACGTTAGGCGCCGCGTTTGTTTGCGAGTGGATGAGTCACACCTCTGGCGATGACTGCAATATGAATGCTTAGAGTGCAATCGCTCACACTCGTTCTGTCAGTCTCTCTCCCTTTCTCTCTCTCACTTTTAGTACTCCCCTGTCCCTTCCAGTGATAACCCCTGATTCATGTGGGCCTGTAAGTTTTGACTGTGTTGTGTTGCTTAATTATTTTAAGTTGTATTCCTCCTCTCTGAAGGTCATAAGTTTAAAAGGCACATGAAGTTAACACCAAAATACTCCTCATAGCTCTATGAGGTAGTGTTCCAAAGCTGCACTGAGAAGTCCTAAATGTCTTATCACACAAGCAGTGCCTGGAAATAGTCATCGACATGAGCAGATGATGTCATTTTGTTTATTTCTCGTAATGCTGTCATGACTGTTCCTGCCCCTATATACTTCAGTCTCTCTCTAAAAGGTAGAAACAGATAACACAATTTCCAAACGGCCGATGCAACAGGGTTATGGGTTTGCTTCTTTCTCAGCCCCCATTGTTTTCTCCTGTGTTGAGATGACTGTTTGTATCAGCTGGACGTCAATGGGAAACCCCATTTATGACCTCCTCTTTGAACTCACTACACGAGGACAGTGGCGGAAACACACAAACACACACTCACACACACACATTCATTCATTTCTGTGCTTTCATTGGTGGGCTTCAGACACACCTGCCCTTTGGGGTAAAAGAGGGTCATGCACTCTACACATATGTCTATGTGTGTGTGTGTGTGTGTGTGTGTTTATGTATGAATGTGTAACAGAGAAAAAAGGAGTGTATGGGTGCACTCCAATACAGTTTCTCTGTGAGGTTATTGTGTGTGTGTGTGTGTGTGTGTGTGTGTGTGTGTGTGTGTGTAAAGAATAGTGCTGATTGGTTGATTTTATTTTTTCATGTGAAAATGCCTCACCAAAGACAAATCTACAAAGGGCAGCAATCCAAAACCTTGCTCAGAAAGTGAAACAAGGCCGAGCGAGCGAGAGGAGGTGTTTCTCATGTACAGGATAGCCTCCTACCCCAAACTGTGAACTCACCAGATTCTGAGTCGTCTGAGAGTGAGCTGCACGGAATTGCTGAGCAATTAAGCTGCATTCTTAATTGGATTCTATTCAGTCCACAGAAGGCATAAAGAAGACAGTCTTCATCGAGTTGTTACACAGGGCAAGTAGAGAGATGCAGAGAACAGAGAGAGCAGAGAGAGAGAGGAGAGAGAGAGAGAGAGATATTGCAGCAGACTTGCACTAAGCCATCCCTCCCCCCCCTTCCTCTCTCTACACACTCCCTCCCTCTCTCTTTCCCCTCTCCTGTCATGACTGCTTTGTGCCGATATCTGAATGATTCCCCCCCCCCCCAATCCCCTCCGCTAAGGGAGCAAAGCCACACCTAGCCTCCGCCAATCAGAAGCTCAACACAGCAGACACTCAGACACCCACACTCACACACATGCAGGAGCACATGTTTATGTAACACTCGCTCTGGTGCGCTTCTGCCCCCAGTGGCGGGTATGCAAACTGCATTAAGTGGAACTGGACGCTCATCTCCACACACTCACTTTAATGCTCTGTCTCTTCTGCTCACATGCTATTAAGGCTCACCACGCGCCATTGTACAGTCACATGAATATTGACGAAAATCTCTCTTGGAGAAATTTGTAAAGACTTAAAGTGAATTTGCATGTAATTCTGCGTAAACATCGTAGCTAAGGTATTCCTGCATCATGCAACTGATCCTATTGCACTCAGTTCTCATTGGAATTTGTGTGATAGGCCGTGGATGACTTAGCATAATTAGCACAATCACCGGTGGCCTGAAGACACTAAACCAGGCAGTCACAAATGTCACATGGGCAACAAGGTTTTACCTCCTTGTAAAATCTGCCTTTTCAGTGGCTATGAGTCAAAGGTCTGGTAGTTAATGATTACAGTATGGGATATACCACACCTGTGTAAGGATATGCTATGAGACACTGTAGCAACCTTAGGATTCTCTAACCAATACTGCAGGCTGTGTACATGGGCAAAGTGAGGCACGGGTAATTACACATATTCAGAGAAGCATGATTGGAACGGTGTGTGTTTATGTTCAACTGCAGGCGTGTGTGTGTGTGTTCAATTTCACAGTTTGCATTTGTAATACATTCAGAATCAGTTTGTCAAGATATGCATGCGAGCCAGCCTGTCTGCAAGGTACACAACTGCATGCATGTATGCATTCACACATGTTTTTGCATATGTGCTCTTCCATACAATTTGGTATGCATGTGCTGTCTGTGTATGTAAGTAAATGTGTGTGTATTTTATGTAATACACGCATGGATACATAAGTGCATGTGTGCATAAAGAACATTCCAGCATTACAGTTTATATGAATGCATGTGTGTTGTCTGCTGTTTGTCTTGTCTGCTGCTCTGCTCTCTCTCACTCTCTCTTTCTCTGTGTGTGTGTATGTGTGTGTGTGTTTTAATGTTGAGGGGAAAGGCCCCGAGTGTGAGGCCAGCGCAGGAAGTCGGAGACAGACCACACACACACACACACACACACACACACACACACACACACAGATAGACACACACACAGCTGTGGCATGGAAGCAGTGGGTGTGAGGAAGTGTGTGGGAGCATAACATTCTCACTTGAAAAACACACACACGCACACACACACACGCACACACACAAATTACTGACTACACTGAGGGCAAGAGGAGAGGTAAACTGTGAAGAGAATGAGCTATGCAAAGCACCATTGCGCTGAGAGTGACTGGCCTCTGAAACCAGATGTGTCACAGAGAGAAGGGTGGCCTAATTTCAGTTTGGTCCATTGGTGTGCCACTAACAGAAGAGAAGACAGAGAAAAGGATAAGAAAAACGAACTGTCTCATTACTGTAAAAAGGATATGTATAGGGGGTTTTAGCAGAAGACATGCTTACTTTTGTGGCCAGACCTGACACTATCATCTTTTCTCCCCAATGACCATTTTGTTTATTTCGTTTAAATACAAAATAAAACCAGTTTACAACCACAGAAAGAACTACAGTGCCTACTTCATTGTGACCCCATCCCCTGCCAAATACGGTCAACTTCATGGGCATTTTTTTCTCAAAGAAACACATGAGGGACATATTGCCAACTGACCGTTGGTGTCGGTTGGAAGGGTCGGACTCTGGCACAACACAGGCTGGCCCAAAGCGGGCTGGTCAACTGGGGCGGGTGGGTCTGTGTGTGTGTGTGTGTGTGCGCTAGTGTGTGCGGACGCGAGGGGAGGCCAGCAGACCTGGTGAGTCGAGCCCAGAGAGTAGCCGGTGGCGGCAGGTCCGTCTGTGCACCTTTCCGCCTGAACAGGTGAAGAGAATAGACCAGTGGGAGAGCAGCGCACTTCAGCTGCAGCATTAACCTAATTACACGCGGCCCTGCTAAATAAACACTTATTAAATTTGCATGCTCAAATACACTTATGACCAGAGCAGGTCATTCACATACACACACACACACACACACACAGACCTGTACCAGCAATGGAAACTCAAATGAAGGGGAAATGACGGGGCGTTACAAACACAACTTACTAAAAATGTGTGAATGATTTTTTAACAGTCCAAACACAGAAAAATTGGTCTTTTACAGACTTCTTACAGACTATATGGTCTTCATTAAAAAAACACTTTGGTGTGATGGTATATGTGTCAATTATTCTACTGCGGTGACCTTATGGCAGTGGATGATA
>JAVQKI010374346.1:0-11463 GCA_036025975.1 Nematalosa erebi
TTTGGTGTTGTAGACCAGATAATGAAATTCTGATTAATACAATATTCCTTCAGGGTAGATGCAACCTTGTTTATGCAGTATTATGCTTCTCTATGATTTATGAGGCATGTTTTTGGAGATTACATTTTAATGACAGAGGGGAGTTTTATTAAAGCAGGGTTCACAGGGGTTTGACTGGGGTGTGTTTGTCCGCTAGGCTCGAGCGCCAAATTCGGCTGTGGTGGTAGTTGGCACACATCTGGACCTCATCGATAGCAAGTTTCGCACGGAGCGCATCGCCACCCTGCGGGCCTACGTGTTGGCGCTCTGCCGCACTCCCCCAGGAGCCCGAGCCAGTGGCTACCCAGATATCACCGCCAAACATCTCTAGTCAGTACAGGCTTTTGTTCCATTCATTTCCCCTCTTTTCACTGAAAACCTTTGAATGGGTCTGGAATCCTTTAATGCACTGGAAAAGATCCAGGTGCTTTCACCCTCACTAATGGTTAGCAATTGTGTGTGTGTGTACATGTGTGTGTCTGTATGTGTAACTGTGTGTGTACATGCATGTGTGTACCTGTGTGTGTGTGTGTGTGTGTGTGTGTGTGTGTGTGTGTGTGTGTGTGTGTGTGTGTGTACGTGTGTGTGTGTGTGTGTGTGTGTGTGACAGTGAGGTGTCCTGTAAGACTTTGGAGGGTGTGGATGGTCTTAAGAAGCTCCTGTATCAAGTGGCCTGTTCTATGAAGGACGTCAGCAATGTAGCCAGCTGTCACAGAGTGGTTGGACGACTGGTGAGTGACTGTTTGATTACTATCAATGTGTACTTTCTCTAGATAAAAGTACTTTTTCATGACATTTTTTCATTACTTTTTCTATCAATCTCCAGGTTGAAGTGAAGTATTTCACCCTTATTTTTATGTCATTCTTTGATTTCTATCCTAATGATGGTCAGATTACAGAGTGGTTCATATCTGTACTATTGCAGTTGTGAAAACAGATAGCATTTCACCCTTATTTTCATGTCATGCCACATGAAGTAAAGTATGCATAGCTGCGTGTAATCTGCTTCACACGGCACATAAAGCTCCTGACATGGAAACGCTGGCCCACAATACGCATGAAGGTCCACACATGTCCTTAGGGGGCACTTAAAAAAGAAAACAGAGCTCCTAACACGTGTCTGCATGTCTGAATGATAGGCAGCAACAGCTGACTGTCAGATACATGAGTGTGTAAATGTAATGATTAGGGTCCTCATTGCCCCCCTGTTAACCCCGTCCCCCCACCCCTGCACTGCCATTTTCCACATACCCCTGCCCTACCCCCTCAGATCCCCAAAAGCTACCTAACCCTCCAGGAGGCGGTTCAGGCCGAGCGTCTGAGGCGGGATGCTGAGGACGAGGTTCAGTACCTGACAGACCAGCAGCTGGAGCAGGTCATCGAACAGAACCCCACCAGTGACATCAAAGACTATGAAGACCTCCAGACAGGTAGTCTGCCTCAAACCACCTGTTCAGTTTCACCCTAAGCTGGTCTGGTCAGAGATAGTTTGAAAGCCAGCCTGAAGTGGCCATAGGCAACGCAGTTTGAGTTGACCTCAATGATGGCTTGAAACCAGCCTGAGGTAGCCACACAGGGCTGTATGTGTTCAGGCATGGTTTCTGAATTCAGGCTTGGACTGTTTAAGAGGTGAAAACAGGCAGTTACTGTACATTCTATATGACATCTTTCTCTAATGTCAAAGTTCGTGCACATTTTTGGCACATGCATTACTTCTTGAGTCAACTTCTGTGACTCCTCACTATGTCATTACTGTATCAGTCAGTTCCTTTTAGTTCAGTGAATATGTTGGTATTAGTTGGCATTGTGGGGGTAGTTTGGTTAGTGACTTCCAGTAAAACAGCTTCTGAATACATCAATGTATCATCTGTCAATCGAAAGGTCACTTAAATGCCGTAAAATGTATATATAGCTGAGGGAATCTTGCAGAACTGGCATTAAATATGAACCCATGCTGAACCAATGTGATTATATGTGATATATGTGCTCAAGTGCTCTCTCTCTCTCTCTCTCTCTCTCTCTCTCTCTTTCTCTCTCTCTCTCTCTCCCTGCAGCTATAAGCTTCCTAATTGAGACAGGGACCCTGCTGCACTTCCCTGACACGTCTCACGGACTGTGCAAGCTCTACTTCCTGGATGCGGTGTGGCTGTCCGAGTGCCTAGAGCGCATCGTCCACCTGAAGAGCTCGCGGTCAGTGGCGCGCAACGGCGTGATCCGTGCTGAGGACCTCCGCATGCTGCTGGTGGGCACAGGCTTTACCCAGCAGACAGAAGAGCAATACTTTCAGTTCCTGGCCAAGTTTGAGATTGCCCTGCCCGTGGCCAGCAACAGGTGAGGGGCCCTTGCTCTCAAAGGCTCTATTCCGTACACACAAAGCACTGACAGCTATGTGCTAGACACACACAATACTGACGAACCTGTTCCACAAACATGCGAGACTGATGGCCCTGTTCTAGACACTACACACACAGCAGTGATTGCCCTGTTCTAGACACAGTACTGATGGCCCTGTTCTATAGATATGCATTACTGGTGGCTCAGTTCTGGACACACACTCTACTGACAGCCCTGTTCTAGACACGCAGAGAAGTGATGGCCCTGTGCTACAGACACACACTGCTGACTGCCTTGTAGTGTATTATAGTTGAAGACTGCATAGTGGTCATTTAACTTTAAAAAATAGGTTACCAAAGAAATGTAGTTAAATACCACATTATGGTCTGGAAACATATATGTCATTATTAAAATCAAATTAAATTTATGATTAATGTCCAAAACCAGTCTAATGCCCTCCACCTGTCCTTCATAATACAGTTATTTGCTCCCGCACCTCCTGCCTGCTAAACCTGCCATGGATATCCACAGCTTCCGCCAGCAAACCCACAACACCATCCAGCGCCACTTCAAGATGAGCTTTGTACCCGCTGGGTTTTGGGAGCGCTTCATCGCCAGGATGCTGATCAGCTTGACTGATATGGACCTGCAGGTGCCAACCCCCACACTAACGCATGGCAACACCACTCACAGTTTATTTGGATGCAGCCAGTGTCAGGGCCAGAGCCAGTCATCATAAAAACTCGAGGCCATTTCCATGCTTCATGTCATGGGCTTTACAAATCAGCCACAATTTAGCATGCAGGCCTTGCAGCCAGAGAATGTGAAATATTATGTGTTGTTGTGTTATGTTGTAGTTCAAGTGGCCACAGCTAAGCCACAACCAATGTGCTAATCCTTTTCAGTTTACAGAGATTATTTCAGAATATTTTAGAATGGGACAGAATAGAGTGGATTTATGGGTTGTTTTGTTGTTTTTGTTGTTGTTGTCTAATGCAGGCATTTGAGACCAAGAAGAACTCCAAGAGCCATAGGAACAGAGGCACAGTCATTTACAGTTTCGCTGGGAACCAGCACCAGCTGCGGAACCGCTGCAGCACGTTCCGTGTCCGACGGAATCAGACGATTTACTGGAAGGAAGGGCTCCAGGTGACTTTTGACGGAGGATACTTAAGGTAAGCACAGCTTTTTCGGTGTTCAGTGTGCAAAGTCAATGACTTTTCGTCTCCTCAGATGCAATCTTTTGTAGCACAGTGAATATAAATGAGTATAAATTAGACCCTGGTTAGAAGGCTAACAGAGCAAAGTGGCCGTGTGCCAAAATAACAGCAGTGAATTATCCTCTCTTAAATTATGAATCTACACTGGCTGTATACTTAACCATTCTATTTAACATTTCATTAGCCATCTTAAAGAACATGAGAGTTTCATTTAGGAAATTGGTACCATGTTGTGTTGGCAGTACTGGCAACAGTTCAGGAGAGTTTTTCCATGTAACATCAAGACAGTATGTGTGTGTGTGTGTGTGTGTGTGTGTGTGTTTGACTGCGTATGCCCTGGGCTGTGTGAATGTTGATGGTATGCATGGGAAGGGAGGCCCACTGAAGTGTGAACACATCTCTCTGTGGTGTGTTGAGGCAAATGAGGCGATAGGAGATTAATGCTGTGCACACACACATAGGCACACACCCACAGGCAAGTTTATGCACACCTTTCTCTCCCCCTCCCCCTCCCTTTCTCTACATCTCTCTCTTTCTGTCACAGTCACACACACACATAGACACACACACTCTTCTGTTTCTCACTCTCGCCCTGTCCCCTGCAGTGTGGAATCATCCGACCTGAACTGGAAGAAGAAAAAGAGTGGAGGCATTAAGATTCTCTGTCAGTCAGAGATGAGGGACTTCTCAGCCATGGCCTTCATCACCGATCATGTCAACGCCCTCATAGAACAGTGGTTTCCTGGTGAGCCCCCCCAATGTAACACCCACTTAAGCCTAATCAAGGGAAAACCTGCTCATGCCTGCTTCAAAAGTACCCTTTGACCCCAAGAATGGGCTAAACATCATCACTTGTTTTAGTGCAGCAATATATTTTTGAAGGGTGAGCCAGCTTCGTTAGGCGATCTGTCGGGATGACATGTTGTTCTTGCTGTATATAATGCAGAATTGACTGCTATATATCAATAACGAGACAACCAAAGACAGGTTGATTCGACATTACTTTACTGGCTCAACATTTGTTTCTAGAATCTGTCAGATAACCAAAATAGTAGACATATTAGTTTGCCTATAGTAGCAGTAGAACCATTGTACCAGAGTGTGATGGATGGCCAGATTTATCTCTAACATAGTTTGGACTTATCAGCAGTCACTGGAAGACAGTGTGCTGTGATTAATTTTGTGGGTTTCCTGAAGCGCCAAGGTCATTTGAAAGTCATTTGCAGAAGAGTGGTGATGAGATTTTGTGAGGAGGCTGATGATGCGGAGGTACTGCTGCCTGACGAAGGTGTGATTGGATCGCGCAGAGTAGCAGTGACTGATGAGTGCCACTGAGGGAGAGAGACAGGGAGATATGGGGTGAAAGAGAGAGAGAATGAAAGAGAGAGAGGGATGCAGTGGAGCGGATGGAAAGACCGATACATAAAGAGAGAGAGACAGAAAGAGAGATACAGAGTGGGAAGGGAGAGAATGAAAGAGAGGGGGATGAAGGGAGGAGCAGACAAAACCACAAGATAAAAGATGCAAGTGAAAAGTATCGCGGCCCACTGGGTCAACACATTGGAAGGGACTTGGAGTAGATACATATCTGAGCAATGCTGGAGAGAGGAGAATGGATTGCAAGGTCTCATTGAGAGGAAAAAGAGGAACAGGAGTAGGACTGTGTGCCGGCGTGACGTGCTAGGAGTTCATGGATCTGCATGAGGAGCTCTAAATGCAGGAAGTTTATCACTATGTTGCAAGAAATAACTGCGAAAAAAATGATGAAGTGGCATAGGCGTCATCCAAGGTTAATGATGGGGGTTGCACAGAAGTGAAAACTGGGGATTTAAGTAAACTGTCAGGTTACTATAAATCATTTCTTTTTTCAAAGTTTCTCTCTCTCTCTCTCTCTGACTGATGAAGGCTGTCTGTTGACATTGAAACTAAATGCCTTTTGAAGAATGTGGTCTTGGCTTGCTGGGGGGTGGAGGGTGGTTGTGCTCGCTGCATGGTTTGAATAAAAGACCACAATTTAAGGCCTCAAGAGTACCTGTGTGACCTTACAGTAGCTGGACTAGGAGGATGTCTCTGGGCCCGATGTTGATGAACTGAATAAGAAGCGAGTGCCTTTCATTTAGTGTGTGAAGTTACAGGATGTTTCATAAAACATTAGAGTCGTCTCAGCTGAGCATTAGTGCCTGCCAGGGCCTTAGAGGTGCTATGCTAACTCAACTTAGATCAGGGCCAAGGACATGCCATGCTGTTGGAACAAAGGACTAGCCTACTGTTTCCTCCAGATTAACGAAAGGATCGGGGGGGGGGGGGGGCTTTCAGTGATTCAATAAAACAGACTATTTTTTATGGTGTCAAGACAGAATTTCCTCAGGATGCCTTTTCCATAAGCCTTAAAGAGATTGTCCGATGTAAATCACCCATGGCTCTATTTAAGGTCGCTGAATGTTGCCCCTTATTAGTAAGCATCATCTGCCATTGCTGTTTCGCTAGTTTGTCTACTTGTACCAAATTTTCTCATTCTTATTCTTACCGACACCACTTGGTGACCTACAACAACAACAAGGCTATGGGTCGATTTACTCTGGACTGTTACCTTAAGCTAGAGGAGGCCTTCTTCTCCATCAGCTCCTTTGTACAAACACAGTGAATGTCATGTGAATACAAATAGTTGGTGATATATATATATATATATATATATATGAAAATCAGAAACACCCTGATAATCTTGCAGTGTGTGAACCTTTGGGCTGGGTCTCTTTATGTAACTAAGGACTAATCCCCTCTTAGCTGTGGTTTGCGCTAAGCTGGTGTTGCTCACATTGTCCATGCAAACAAAAGATGACTTCTCTGTCAATCAGAGAGAGAGTAATGGCCTCCACAAAGACGGTGAGTTTCGCCTTTACATTACCGCGTGGGTGGAAGGATGAGTAAGCCAAAAAGACATGATTTTCTCATGTCACTAGGTAATGGGGCCTCACAAGAGGAGAAAAGAGAAAAGGTTGTGGCTTAAGCCGTGGGCCATTGAATGTAGTAAGCATCATATGTCACGATCATATGTATGGTGTGAGTCATGTTTGGTGACAATGTGTAGAGTGGTCAATAGAGCAGGTTGAACAGAGATGCAGCTTGTGTCATGGCCATTCCCATATTCAGTCAAGTATGCATACATCCCACATATGCCCTTTCTGGTGGTTGTGCTTGCTGCTGACTGATACCATTGGTATGTTACTACATGGAGTTATTATTAACAAGCATTGTGTACATGCAGAGATTAAAGGGGAGAGGCAGAATTGACATAGACACATAAAGAAAAATGACAATTATTAATGTCCTCCCTCTCTCTCACTCTCACTCTCTCTGTCTCTTACTCACACACACACACACACACACACACACACACAAACACACAGGAGGGCCTCTCTCAGGGGTTTGAGTCATAGTATAGTTAACTCAGCAGGTGAGCTCCTGTGTCGCTGCTCTTTGCCTGGCCGGCATCCAGACAGGCACCCAGCCGTAGCACGCATGATCCGAGCCAGCCGATCCTAACCTTGTCCATACCAGTCAGCTCACACACCATCCCCAGCCACAGCTCACTCTCATCACTTCCAATTGGAAGTTGCTCTTACTTTCGTTCTGTCAGGCTTCTGTGGCTCAGAGTAGGCTAGCGCTGTGGATCTGTATGTTTTTGTCAGTATCTGGTTTGTATTAGTTAACTGTGTGTGTGTGTGTGTGTGTGTGTATGTGTGTGTGTGTGTGTCCTTCCGTGCTTGTCTCACTTGTGTCATGTTTCTGTGTGAGTGTTTATTCAAGCAGTTTAGTTGTTTGTGTGACATAGTTTATGTCAGATACATCAAGTGAGTGTGTTTATGTTTATGTTTGTGCATGTGGTGTTAGGGAAATTGAGAGTTGGTTTGCGTTTCTTCAGAAGCTTGCATAACGATGTGTTCTGCCCCCTGCAGCACTGACGGCGAGCGAGAACGACGGTACGCAGCTCATCGAGCAGTACGCCCCCTGCCCGGGTTGTGCCCCCGCCCGCCACAGTGACCCTCACCCGTCTGAGTCGAGCACCTCTGGCGGCGTCCACTACTTCAACATGGAGGACTGTGTGTTGGCCGCCGCGGAGAAGGAGCACATCGTCTGTCCCAACCACCCCCATGAGCCGGTGCCCCTGCAGGAGCTGGTGCCTGAGCTTTTTATGACCGATTTCCCCTCACGGTACGAACGCTAGCACACACACACGCACACACACACACACACATGCACACTTTTGCATATTCTGTCCCTCTCTCTCAAACGCCCACTGAACGTTCACACACACACACACACACGTTCAAACATGTGCACACACTTTCTCTAGCATTTCCATTCTGCACACACTCATACACACACACACACACACGCACAGCACAGGAATGACAACACGTCGCTTTTGGCGGAATGGCACCTCGACTCTTATCAGCCTTCAGGCTTTGACATGCCAGAGAACTGTGCTGTGGTGAGTCATGGGCCTTTGCTCATATGGAAGTTATTTAGATTATCTCCCACAGACCAATGTCAACTTTTATGTCACATCTCTGGCATACAAGGCCTGCATCAAGAAATGCTCTGGAGGATTCCTGTGGCCAAAAGCAAGCAGTGGCAATGGCCTTAAGCATAACTGGTATTTAATAGCCACGCGATGAGTGCTAGTGACGGTTTTGATTTAGTAGTAATTCAACCCTTTAATTAAGCGACTGAGGTTTCTTTTGACATAATTACCTAGCCCAGCAAGTGTTTAGGCTTGTTTGCATATAGTTTGCATACAGAGATGCGTGATGGTGGTCTGATACTTTCTGTTTTATTTATGCATAGGGGTTGTGTTTTCTATGGAAGTCTTTTGAAAAACAGCTGTTGAGTCATAGACCGCAGTCAGTAGTCTTATACCAGAAAACTAGTGACAATCTCAGCACTTGACAAAAGTATTTGCTGAAGTCAACTGCACCCCAAACCTGTTCCTGAGCTTTGTTTACACACTTATTAGTTTTCCTACAGGACTCCAGAAGAATAAATGATAAACCCAAGACTGTTAGCGATGGCCGCAGTCCAAATATGGGCTCAGAGCTAATGCAGGCCCCCAATAGGAGAGGTGTTTATTATCCTGTTCTCATAGAAAAGCCAGGATGAAAGAACTGAGTTGTTTGGAGGCCCGAGATCACAGCGTCCAGTAGATGGAGTTTACAAAAAAGTGCATGCCAGAGTGAATGTATAGCTAAACAATAGGATGAGGCCCGTCGGCTACATGGAGCAGCGTTACACATATGCGATGCATATGCAGCTTAGCGGAGAGACACGCAAAAGATTGGCGGGAATTTAGATTAGAGGCACGTCTTCGTGTGTGGGGGCGTATGGAACATATGCTGGTGGGGAAGAAAATTTCAGGCCCACATAAGAGCACACCAGACTATGTTTGACACGTGAACAGTATGTCATAGAACATTTGGATGTGTGTGCTGACAGTGCTGCGTGAGGAACGGATGTGTGTGTGCCCTTGTACAAAAACTGTATTGTGTGCACCTCATTGCATGCGGTTTGGGCCATGTGGTATAATGTGCTATTGTGTGCATGAGCATGTAGCATCTGTGCTGCTGGGTATTGCTTTGTACTGATGTGCTGTACTGCATTTTATATCAAATGTGATTTGTGTAAATATTGTCTTACATTGATGGTGTGTGTGTGTGTGCGTGTGTGTTAATAATTGATTATATAAGTTTGGGCATTTCAAGTTGTGTTGTTTTGTGTGAGGTGTGTAAGTGTACATATTTAGATATTTAAAGATTTTTGAGAAGCCAATTCAGTTACATATTGTGTGTGTGCTGTATGTTGTATGTGTGAATAGCTGAATATGTTTTGTGTTGTCCTGTTGTGTTTTGTGAGTGTGTTTGTGTTTATGGCCTTGAGAGTGGTAGCGATTTGCATTGCTGTGTTCAGGGGCCGCTGTTGGCTGTTGCCCTGCCTGGGCGGATGCATGCAGTGCATGTGTTTAATAGGTTACATGTGAGCTGCTGGTCTCCATTTGTGCTTGTGGTTCTGCACACAGTGGGTAGACTGTACTGTCCTGTGATGAGTTGTGCTTTGTGTCACTGATGAGACAGACAGCTTCTGTCTGTGTGTGTGTGTGTGTGTGTGTGTTTGTGTGTGTATGTGACTGTGTGTCTGTTTTTTGATGTGTGTTTGTGTGGGTCTGTGTCTTAATGCGCGTGTCTCTGCGTATTTGTGCTCACATGTGTGTATGTGTGTTTGTGTGTGTGTCTGTGTCTGTGTCTGTGTGTATGTATGTGCAGGCTGTTCCTGGTGAAGAGCGAGCTGGACTACAGTGAAGATGAAAAGGACATCCTTGGGCAGGGTGGTAGCGGCACTGTCATCTACAGGGCTAGGTACAGGGGCCAGCCCGTGGCCATCAAACGCTTCCACTTCAAAAAGTGTCGACAGCAGACATTCTGCAGTGGCACAGGTAAGCACCCTGAACCCCCTCCCAACACACACACACACACACACACACACACACAAATACTTTGCATCACATTCTGAGTAGAGGTCAAAGGTCATACACCACCACATGGCGAAGTGTTCCATATCAGCATTTCTATGACAGGCTGTACTTCAACATAAGCTGTGTCCACCTCTGTGAAGGACATCATTCCCAGGATCTGAGAGGAAAGCTTGTGCTTAATCCTTACTGGATTCACTTGCCTGTTTATCAACTCCCCCAAAATTCTTCATGGCTCCATGTCACCATGTGTAGGAGTGTTTAAACGCTGATACTGAGAAATATGGTGTTGTGCACGAGTTGCACACATTTTTTTCTCCGGACTGCCTCTATTTGTCATTGGAATTAAGCTCATCTTTTAAGATGAGGTCAGACACTATGTTTTGGACTTTATGGAAGTCATTCTGTTGTTTGTTGGCAGAAGTTTGTTGGCCGGATTAGATGAGGGGTGTTAGCTTTGATTACTGTAAACAGGATGTTGTTGCCCGATGAGGTCGAAGAGCGCCCACTCAGCACTTCTCGGAGGGCTTGATGAGATTTAACAGACAGAGATAGCTGCAAGGTCCGCTTTATGTCCTCACCACCGCCTCTTTCCCCGTTCCGCGTCTCGCACCGAGATTTGTTGTCACGGTCAGCATTAACGAAGGCTCCTGCATTTCTTTGTCATCCTTCATAAACCTCTTTGGCCCCTGAAGAAACAGAGACACGTGATGCATCATCTGCAGCAGCAGCGGCGAGCAGGCAGCTCTATATCAACCCCCCCGACCTCCTCCCCCTCCCTCCCTTGCACCCCTCCCGCCACCTCGAGGCAATGTCAGTGTGGAGGTAATTAGACAGTTTGAGATTGCCTAATGCCTCTCTCCAAGCTGTTTCATGGTCTGCAAGTCATAACATTCCCGTCCCGTCGACCTTTATTTCCTCCTTTCCTGCCGCCAAAAGCCAGGCCTGGCCTTCGTTCCCAGACAGACAGGCAAGGCTTTTTTACTGTTCTTAATGGGCTGCTGTGTGTTGTGTGCTTGGACTGTGTTGTCATTTATAGTTGAAGGCAAAGGGCGATCTAGGCCCATCTGTGAGAATATGCTATTAAAGATTTTGTAGTGTGGATTGGCTACTCTGCAAAGTCTGCAGAATTTTCTCTCATGGGAAAAAACTTTAAAAGTATTACATATTGTTCAATTTTCTGCTTATGTCATTTTTTTTTTTTCAGGAAAGTCAAGGTTTTCATGGTCTTCTGGTACTGTAGGTTTGGCCACTAAGGGACAAGGTCAAGCATTTAATTTAACTGTGGGTTATCTCTCTCTCTCTCTCTCTCTCTCTCTCTCTCTCTCTCTCTCTCTCTCTCTCTCT
>JAVQKI010374855.1:0-10579 GCA_036025975.1 Nematalosa erebi
AAGTTATTACATCTCATGAAATCAGAGAGAGGTGTGTAAGAGGCTGCTGGTGGTGACTAGGGTTTTATAAACAAGTTGCTGGATTGGGTATTTATAAAAAAAATATGTATTTTCCCCTCCGTTTATAAAAATAATTCTGTCCACATGGATACTCAAAAACAGCTGGAAGAGGCTGTCATGAACATGTCCATCAAATAGATCAACCAGAGATCTAAAAACAGAAGAGGGGGTGTCAAGTCACCATTTTCTGCTTTTCCTGTCTAAATGTAGTCTCTGAAAACAGCCAAAAATCTCCACTTCGACTGAGGTCTTCAAAATAAGATGTTTACATGTTGACAAAAATCATGCTCACATGTAGACAAAAGGCAAAAAATATCTGGTTTTGTGAATACCCAGCTGTGCTGGCATGCTGCAGAGATCTCCAAACTGACTCTGGGGCAGTCCTCAATAACCCCCCCAAGAAAATCACCTGGTCCAGCTGCCCTGTTCCAGTCCCATCCCCCCATGGCGTTCTGCTGTTGGATGTTGACAGTGGGCGTGGTGGGCGGCACTGGTGAACTCCGACCTACGTGAAGGAGAGTGACATCATGTCATCTCATAGACATTGACTCAGACGTGAGTCATGCCTGTGATGAAAGCAGCAGTCCCAATCCACACCATACGCACGCACACGCGCACACACACACACACACACACACACACACACACACACACCCCAGAGCCAAGCATGCAGAGTCCCCCAGGACAATACTTCACAAGCCACATGCCCACTTAGCACTTGATGGGTGAGTCACACAAACACTATTAGTTTGCTTGCGAGTTCCACTGAAATCATGACTAACAGTAAAACTATTGGTCCATGCTTGTAGCTTTTGGAACAGAGACATGGCTAATGATCCATCTTAACTTCATCTGTACAACTACAGTACATTACCCACAATCCCATGCACAGAGAGAGCAAGAGCGAGTGAGAGAGAAACAGCAATGGTGCTGAGTTAAAGAGCTGTACAAGGCCTGAACATGCCTTACCCATGCCTGCGTTCTGCATAGTAGGAGATGGTGACCGTGCGGCATGCAGAAAAGGGTCAGGCTGCCCCATATTACCTGGACCCAGGAACCCGCCCATGAAATCCTGGGGCTTGGCCTGGGGAGCTGCACCCGACCCAAATGGGTGGAAAGCTGCAAAAGCACATTTTATTTCCATTTAATCGGCAAGGAGAAGAAAGTTAGGGTGGGCACTTCTTTGTCAGGACTACTGTTCTACAGGCATATCATAAATTAACCCTTGGAAGGAACTCTGTCATGTCTTGATCCAGAGCTACAATGATAAGACAGGATTATACCCTGACCAAATGCAATTTAGGCTAATCCAATTAAGGCTTGCCTCAATGGAATTCCAGGAAGTGATTTCACCAGGCTCCACCATAAACTAAAAAGACAATTTCAATTTGAAAGCTAACAGCTACATGTAAACTGCAGCTACATTACCACTGCAGTTACTATTTTAGTCTATTTACATCAAAGCTCAATTAGTGCTTAGGCTGAGGAGATTCTCTCCCTGGCAGGATAAAAACATAACGTTTACATTATGAGACTCATAATGAGAGAAAGTTCCAGTCCTATTTGGCCACTGGAAAACAGGCAGGGAGAGAGGCACTGCTCACTGGCACAGCAGGAGAATCCAAAGGCCAAAGGCAAGGAGAGCTCCTAGAGAGAGAGGTGGGTGATATAAAGAGGTAGAGAGGAGAGCTGGGGCCTTACTGCCAGCGGGCTGTGCAGAGGCGCTGGGCGAGGGGGAGAGGACCGTGTGGCGGGGGGTGGTCTGGGCGGAGGCCGGGGCGCTGGTGGGCTGGGTCACAGGAGGCCCTCCAAACAGGTCCCCCAGCAGGTCCTGGGTGTTGGCAGCAGGGGGCTGCGGTGACGGACACGGGGGCTCCACCGCCTCTCCATCCAGGCCCAGGAGGTCCACGTCTTCGGCAGGTGGAGGTCGCACAGCTGCAGGAGGAGCATCAGGCTTTTTGGGGGGTGTAGCCTGCACCCCGCTGGGCCTCTCGTTGCTGGCGTTGCTTTGCTGGCTGGACAGAGACAGCATCTCGTCATCGGAGGGCTCGCTCTCCTCATGGGGACCCTTCCGACCGTCTGGACCACCAGCATGACTTGGGTCTGGGGAAACGTTATCAATGATACTGGTTTAGTCCAAGGACCCATCAAAATCATTCAAGTCAACAGTAATCTCAAGGGCCCAAAAAGTGAACATCCTTCAGAAATGAGTCCATAAAAGTCTTGTCAGCTTACACTGAGCAGCTTGCACCTAAAGCTGCACAATAATCCTTAAGGAAAGGGTTAATAATATGTAGTATTATGACTGTAGATTTGCCCAGCTGACTCTCTAAGACTATAACAGAAGGGAAACATCTGCTAACACACTAACCAACAGGAACACTACCACATCTACAACAAACATGCTGTCCATCCATTCACACAAACATCCAGTCATTTATCATACTGTACTACTCAAAATTCAATTCTCTCTTTATCTACAGTATCTATCCAGCTATCATCTACTCAACTACTCCATCATGACCTAGCCCTTACCTTCCAAGTCCAGACCCTCCATTTCATCTTGTTAGGGTTAAATGAAAGAAGCATTTAGCAGAATGGCATTAGGCTAATGGCACAGAGAGCCACTCAACAGTAACCCAGTGAGGAAGCCACTGATGGGCTTCTCCCATGAGGGAGGGAGATATTACTCTCCCCCACAGCACTTCTGCAGAGACTGCCAGTGTGCGCTAAATGTCTGGCCTGACGTTGCTGGCTGGAGTATGACATGTGTTTAGTGTGCGACTATTGTACATCCTGTGCTATTACGTGAACTGGGAGTTTATTCTGGATTTTTAAAAAATTCTGGATCCAATTTACCATTTCAAAGGTTTTTCTCAAGGTTTTGTACCACTGTAACACAGCATTTTGTCATATACAGTGTAAATAGAACAACTGCTGTGTGACAGGTGTTGAGATGTTGGTAGAGAGCTGACCTGCAATGGCCAGAGCCTGCTGATGCTCCTGGTGTGATGAGAAGAGGACATTGGGGCTCAGGTCTCTGGTGGGGAACTGCTCCCAGGGCGGCGTCAGGTCCTTCTGCTTCTCTGTGCCCTCTACCTCGATGTCAAGCAGCACGTGGAAGAGCTGAGGGTACTTGTCTGGAGACTCACATGTGTCTAATTCAGGCCTGACAGCAAGAATGTATGCACACACAGATCAGGGAAATTGCTCACACAAACAAATGTCTCCGTATCATGGCTCCAAATGCACTGGTCTGTAGAGTTTTATTCTGTTCAACATAAACAATAGCAAATGCTTACTTCATGAATTTGAGGACTGTTGTCCCAGGGGCGATGAAGCCAGTGTGGAACTGAATCTGGAATATCTGTGTGTTGGTCACCTACGGACACAACAGACGAAGCCACACTACACTCACATAATGAGCACTGATCAGCAGCACATAATGAGCCTCCTCCACCTCACACCTTGTTCTGATAGCACTAGGAACAATGGTTTCCACGGTTGCCATGTAGGCACTGATGCTAAGGGAATCTGATGACACCACTTGTAATGGTTAGACCTGCTTGGATAGGCATCCTAGGTTCTATCTACAGTAAGGACCGGCCTTATAGGAGAACCAGACTAGCCAGGGTAGACAGTGTTCATCAACACCTCAGGGTCATTCAGTGCAGCACCGCACTATGAGTGGAACTGAATGCAACTGCAGAAGAAGACAAACATTCTATCCCTCCAGCCATGACCATTATCCACACAATCCATTTGAAATTATCAGATGACTCAAAAAACACTACATGGACCCATGTCGCAACAGCCAGGTGTTACTAATGACATCTTGATTATTGGCTGTCATTAGTAACACCTGCACTTACCTTGCTACTTCCTGAAAAAATGGCTGCTGTAACATGGGTCCATACTCTTTCATCGTCACAGACAGACAGATAACAAATGCATGCAATGTTTAGTTGCTGATTACACAAGAGTGGAATGTTCATATTTGCAGTTGTGTGCTACACAAGTTTTAATCTTAGGTCATTTGAGAATAGAGATTCTAGTCAGACTGTGTGGTCATGTATCAAGAGTTGGGATTCCATCCAACCATTAATGCACGTTTGAGTTATGTGAATAACAAATCCTTTGGTTGGAAACACCTGCAAAGTTGCCTAATGGAAATATAAATTTAATTTGCACAAGGGGGGTGGATAAACTCTTGATGCGAATAAGGCATACTGCAATTAAAGCAGATGGAAACAGTTCAATTTGCATATATATTTGCATTTACTGCATTTCTGTCGATGAACATTGAGATAATTTCACTTGACTGGTCTAATGTTTTTTTTTTTTCATTCGAATTACACAGTTGATGGAAACGCATGAAAACATGCATATTTCTCAGACGAATCTTTGTTAATGCGAATAAATTGAATGGAAACCCAGCTATGGTCTTACCTTCGCCTGCAGTCTTCCTCCAATTGTGGACCTCATGTGATAGACCGAGACTACAACATCCCCCTGGACACTCACACCCAGGTTGAACACCACTTTGGCGTCCTGAACCCGATACTCTCTAAAAGAGAGAGAAGTCCACAGTAAGACAACATGCTACTAATGCTAAAAGATAATCATATTGAAAAGTTTCAGTTCACACATGCACATAAGGTTCACCATGTTTCTGTATGTGTGGTTTGCTAAAAGAACACTTCTTGAATTTTCATTGCCCACCAAAGTTGAATAAACTGTTCACTGGGTGAATAGTGCCTTAAACACTCCAAGCATTTCTAACTAAAATATCATTTTTTTTCAGTAGATGACTTTAAATTTCCCCACCTCCACATGTTAAACATCCAGTCTGAATAGGTATTAAGACTCTCCATCTTCTCCTACCTCATCCTCTCGTACTCCTGTGCTGTGGAGAAGATCTTGGTCTCTCCAAGGAGGATGTCGCAAAAGGGCCTACAGCCACTGCGCTGCTTGTTGAAGCAAGGTACTGGGCTGACCGTCACCGCTTTGATGGTCAGGGGCTTGAAGTGGGGAATGATGGGCTTCTCAGACACCATGCTGCACACATAACCAATGTACCTGAAGGAGAACGGGCACAGGGACAAGAGGTCAGAGGAGAACTTGTCCAGCAACACTAAATGATCATTTGTCTTTGCGGGGAGTAGACCTCACTTTGAATAGGAGTTTTTTTCCCCATAAGTTTAGATCCTAATGCAATGATGTGTATTTATGTACACTGAAATTAGCTGAAGCTAAGACTTTGTTTACATGTACCTGGGCATTGATGGGTATATTCTCCTTCCCCACATTAGAAAATAATTCCCTTTACACAGACCTCAAAAACAGCCTGGGGAGGCTGTCAAAAACATGTAAAAGAAATAGAAAGCCAACCTGAGATCTGAATAACCAAGGAGGGCCAATCACATCACACCGCTAAAACTCTGTTTTCCCAATATACACTTAGTGGACTTTTCAGAATTCTCCACTTTGGCCAGAGTTTTCAATGGTAGCCGTTTTCATTGACTGAAACCCTGTGTAACCTACGTGTAAATGATAGGTGGAACCACATAAATAAGTATGTGTTTTTATACATGTCCAGCTATGTGTAAACAGGGTCTAAAAGAGCAACACACTGCAGCCATTTCCATCAATAAAGTCAATACTGAGACACAGCTGACCTTCTATAAACACTCCAAAAACCTGGCAGACTGGTGACATAAGTAACACCGGCGTGTGAGACCTAGAAACATGGAGCTTCTATATTTGCTCACGTTAGCAAATCCAATCTCTGCATGCACAATCTAACTTGGTCAAGACGTCTTGTCAAGTCAGTCTTTGAACACCCCAATCTGGGGCACCGTTGACTACACAGAATATTTTAGGAGCAGTGAGAGAAGGGGAAAACAAACAAAAGGCCCTTTAGCAGTCACACAGATATATCTTTGTAGTACGGGTTGTGCTCATAAGTAATTTAAAATTGTACCAGACTTGGTCAGTAGGCTTGGCCTGCTCAATCTAGTCTTTTCTCAGCTTTAGGGAACATGGAGGGATAGAACGAAATGTGACGACACAGATGAGATGGCACAGTAGGAATGGCAGATTTTGAGTCTGACTGACTGCCACACTTGGATTTGCGTTTAATCATTCTGTGCACTTGGACAGAAACAGGGAATAACAGAGTGAGAAAATGAGGAAAAAAGAAAAAGAAAGAAAGAAACTTGGAGACAGAGACAAAGATGGAGAAGTGGTAATGGATGTGATTGCACAGTGGGCCTGCACAGACTGTTGCGCTTGAGTCTGTCTCAGTGTGCAGCTCATTCACTCTGCCAGATGGAGGCAGGGTGAACGGATGATGAATGGTGACAGGATCAACACCAAATAGCGCAATGACTCGTCATCAATCAACGTAATGACCCATGTCTATAGTTTGTGTAAACAGTATTACATGTGGACCTGTGTTGAGCTGATCCATTGCATTCAACCTTTTATCGTCTCTTTTTTTTGTGCATTTTGCCGGTTTTAGCGCACGTTCATCAGCACCACAACATGCGCTAATCCTCCCAAATAAAAAGGTGTGAGGTGTGCTGTGCCAATAAAATTTGAAATCTACAAGTATAATCAGCATTGGCAGCCTACCTTCTGTGAGAAGGCCACAGGCCTGAACCGGGTCTCTTGGCGCTGAGCAGCTGCATGGCGGGCACTGGGTTGGCGAAGAGGTGGCAGAAACAGAACATGGCACAGACCAGCACACCTGACGGAGCTCTGCCATCCTGATACACACACACACGCAAAAGAGGGGGAAGAGGGACAGACAAAACTGTCATTATACAAAACTGTCATTGAGTACACAGGGACATGCTTCCATGCAATGCTGAAATCCAACTTATTATAGAGTCAACTGCAATGGTAGATGACCACCTTCAGAGAGAAGAAGTTACCATGTGTCTGTTCCAACCATTCACTTACACACATTGATTCTAAATAGAACAATTATCCAGCCATGGAGATCCGCTAACTATTGGAACCACCGGAAGCTTGCACTAACTGAACTCACTTTAAGTTTCATTTCTCTATACCCCATTCAATTAATGTTAGCTGAAAGTTTGCTATTCGGCCTATATTGTATCACATTTTCTAGTTCATTTTCCAACAGACAGCACTCTGTGGCCTCAAACAGCAAGGCTATGGATTAAATCACACCAAATCTCTTCTTTATATGCACAGATAGAACCAATTACAGTAGGACATTTCTTCTCTGTAGCTGGGCACTTTCACCTCTGGTAGCCTGGCCAACAGGGACCAGACAGGTCAGCAACACTGGTATTTTTAGTTTCATGTATGTCAACTGAGATGGAGTTTGTCAGGCAGTAAAATAAACAGGAAGAGGCGGCAACTATAATTAGATGAGATGCTGGAAAAAAACTCTCTGTGGGGTCAAGTGAGGCTATGAGAATAGAGAGCCAAGAATCAGCTCTCTCAAATTCCTCCTGGTGATGAGTCACATTTTTTATACGCAGTAAATGTGATTTCTAAAGACATGTGGTCGGTGGATTTGTGTGCTCGTTGCATACCTAGACGCCAGACCGGAAACACACAACCACGGCAAGACTGAGCGCGTCAGGCATTCCAACACACTGACAAGCTTTCTCCATCTACGCCAACTCCCTCTCAGCCAAGGCTTTTGTTACCTGTCTGCTTGACTGAATGCTTCCAGAGGGCCAGCACCCTTTAATTATAGTGGGCAGCACAGCACAATAGCATGTTTTATCTAGGCAAAAGCAATACACTGGACTTGTGCATTATTGTGTATCAAGGCCAATAATGTCCACCCTACATACCATACCATATATACATAAAACCTCTTCAATAATCACAGAAATATACTGAGTGTCACACATTTCATTTCATTCAAAATATTATATTCATGTTTTCTTCACAATATTTCATAATCAGTTCTTTTGGTTAGATTTTTATGCACATAAAATGTCACCTAGACAAATACTCATTTTGAAAATTTTCTGGCATAAGAAGCTACCTTCAAAACGTTGTGATGGTACATTTCTCAAGGTGTTGTTGACTATGTATGAAAAGTGCCATTATAATTCCACAGGGCAGGGTTCTTACCGAGCAGGTAATGACACACACATTCTTGGGGTTCTGTTTGAGCCAGTTGTGCATGTTCTTACAGACAGCAAAAAGGTTGTGGAGACTAGGAGCTTGTTTGGAAGGCCAGTTGCATTCAGACACCTATTGAAGGGCAAGGGTGGAAAAAAATAAAAAAAGCATGTTTAATGTGTTTAGAAGAAGATGCTGCAGAGATAAAAACACAGAGAGAGAGACAGAGAGCGAGAGTAAGACAGAGAGGGAGAAAGAGAGAAAAGCCAGGTTTCCATTCAGCTTAATTGCATTATAAATGCACATTTGTTAAAATTTGACAATATGCCCAGAGAATGTTTGGGCGGGGTTGGGAGTTAACATAGTCAACCACAGCACAGTTCTTGTACTAATCAGTCCCTGCTCACAGGCCTGAGGCTGACTTGACTGTTTCCACAGCCCTGTAATGGCTGAGTATCAGTTTTATAATCTTGTAAGATATAACATCAGTAAGAGCTGTAACAGAAACCATGCATATACTAACAGAAAAACACTGCTCACTAAATAATTGAAAATGATCATAGTAATAATTGTAGTAGAATTATTTCCAGCCAGCTTATGAAATCCTGTGGCATGCAACTATCAACAAAGTGCCAACCATGATGCTGTAACTTGTGACCTAAGGGAAGGTTTAACCACATGCCACACGGGGCCAGCATATAAAATACATGTGTTTCTCATTAGCTACTCATTTCAGGGCTCATGAAACCAAAACGAGGTGAGAAAATGCATAGATTTATTGTATGAAGTCAACTTCTCAAAGAGGATTCAAATGCCATGCTGACAAATCAACTGTCCAGCATGTGTTTGCAGTTGGTTTGACCTTACATTCAGCATTTTAATTGTTTTTGTAACAGACACAACCTCCTTTTAATTTTAACAGAAAACTACAGGCGCTTGTGCTATTTTTTTTGCTGCAGCAGCCACAAGTGCCAGATGTGGTGGTAACAACTAGCACAATAACAGAAAGCCTTGGTGCCTGAGGCAGAACCAGCACTATTAGACCATGACAACCAAGCTGTTATGACCCTTTCAACTTGGCCACTGGGCCAGGAATCTCACCCTGTTGGAGAATTTGGCTCCGCGGTAGTTCCTCTGCGACAGGTTGAAGACAGTGTAGTGGTCAGCGTGCCGTGAGTCCAGGAAGGAGCGCATGTCCTCCACGTGGTTGGCGTAGCCCATCTCCACAGAGGAGGATGGATATGTCATCACTAGCATGGCACAGATAGAGCACAAATTGAGAAGAAAAGCTCATATAAAAAGTGCTCTGGGTTTAGAGCTTTCATATTTCTTGTGTTTAAGTGACATGAAATTCAAAAGAAAGGCAATATTGTGTGAGAGAACTTAAGACTTCATCTCCATTTGCCTGAGAGGCAGCAGTTATTATGGGACTGTGTCTAGCACAGAGGTGCTTGTTTACAAAGGGTTATTATGAATATAGCTAACGTTTGTCCTAGACCTGCAGTCCCTTGGGTCTCATTCATGTTTTAAGTCAATTGTCTCAGTTTGAGATTACAATGCAGCAATCACCTGGTGTAAGTAGGCCAGACAGAACTGTTTGTGTGTGTGTGTGTGTGTGTGTGTGTGTGTGTGTGTGTGTGTGTGTGTGTGTGTATGTGTGTGTGTCTACGTTTGTCAGGAAAAGACGGTGGGGAATGAGGAAGGCTAAGAGATCTGGGTTAGGTCATCTTTGACGAGAGTAAGAGAATGTCAGCCTGAGCAGCCTGGAAGACCGCAGCTCAAGATAAACTCAAGTCTGCATTCAGTATGTAGGCCAGCTGGCACAGCAGTGCCATGTTAGAACACAGGCCTCAGCCCTCTGCAGTCTTCAGTCTTGACTGGACACTCACACACACACACACACACACACACACACACACACACACACACACACACACACACACACACACACACACACACACACACACAACGAGTGCACAGACAAGTCTGAATCAGTACTTTCCTTCACCACCATCTGTGCAAAGCACTGTGCTCACCTACTGCAAACTGTCTCTGTTTACAGAGGAGAGTAAAGGTAAAGAGATGAGAAGTATTTCAAACATGTAGCACACACACATCCTGTCATTCCTACATTTTGCATGTACTGCATGTTCTGGTGCAATTTTTTAACCTCATTTAGGGTAGAAACTGTAATATTAATTTTCCATCCCATCCCATTCCCAGGTAAAGAACATCATAGGTCCAGCCAATAATGGCCAGGAGCCCCCTGCCCTGAACCACACATACGCACACACACACACACACACACACACACACACACACACACACACACACACACACACACACAAAAGAAAAAACAGTGACAATACAACAACCAAAAGAGCTGCGACACAGACACCCCCCA
>JAVQKI010374997.1:0-29396 GCA_036025975.1 Nematalosa erebi
AACAGGCAACGGTATAATCTTAATTATACATACACATATGTGAATGCGTGCATATACCCACATGTATACATACATACACATATTTTTTTTAAAAAAAGAAACCCTCACAAATAAATTTCACAGACATTACGTTTCTTTCTTTTACAGAGTATGGAAAACATGGTCTTTCTATACACTCACAGACACAAGCACACACACACACACACACTCTTGCAGTAATGAAGGTGGTCATTAAGTGGGGCGTCACAGTGTTAAGGTTCAACCCAGAGCCTGATACGACGCTACACTGTGCACTACGTCTGCTACCCACTGCATCGACAGAGGGTGGACTCCTAGACCGTCATGAACACTACCAAATCACCCTCGTCTGAAAACAAAGGATTAGACGAACAAAAAAAGAACACATTAAGTACCAGACACTAGCGCCTATACGTTTATCACACACTAGAGACTGATTCATGGCTAGCGGCCTGGATGGCAAGATCGGCGTTAGCTGAAGTAACCATAACAAGCTCTGTCTCCAGGATGTGAACAGGGAACACATTCTCAAAGGGCCAGGTAAAGTAAACTCTACAGTCACTGACAGAATTAATAGGTTAAACAGTATGAGCGACCGTGTGTGCACAGTCCACTGCTCCACAGTATTTTCATCATCCAGTAACACATAACCTGTACCAGGCATTTACTAAAGAAATACATACAAACACACAATGAAACTTACACCAGAATCAGTCACCAAGATCTACATGAACTCACACATACGCTCAGTTGATGGGAATCAGATCATAGGGTCATTATGGGTTCAGTGCAGACATGACTATAATGATCAACACTACTGTGAAGTTTATTTGACGTACTACGGATTTTATTTTGTATTATTTTTAAAAATGTGAGTCTCTCCTATGACTTCCAATTAAAGCATGTGTAACAATTGACACGGGGACCAATCAAACTATTTGGTGACTTTTCTTTTCGCTAAAACCATGGTGGCACATTTTTCAGTGTTCTGTTTCTCTTTGCAGACACCAGGGGGCAGACTTGAGCTTTCCTCTCTCCTTATTGAGGCACTTGTAGGATCTTTGTGAGAGTCCAGAATTGTGTGTTGATGTCTCATTTCACACAGCCAAGATGTGGTCAGAGAGTCCAGCTTTGGCCTTGATCTGGGTGTGATCCATCATAGACTAGATTCTGTCTGCTTCAGGAATTAACTCCTAATTAACAACTAATTAGTTGGCCGCTGTGTATTTATTTTTCTCAGTGGGAGAAATTAGAAATTAGTAGGGATTTCAGAAGGACCATCGCCAGAGAGCCAAAACCACAAACTACTTTCTAGCAACAATGCATTTCTGAGGACACTTGTGGGTGAAAGCAGCTGAAGGCTGACTGGAGCCTCAGACAAACTTCCAGCTCCCTGGCTTTGCCATGACGACAGTGATGCTGCCTTGACATTAAAGCCTGGCATTCCAGTAATGCCAATGAGTCAGCACTGGGCACCCAGGACGAGAGGGGCTTCTAAGTCTGTGTCAGTATCAGTCTGTGCGTGTGTTTGGAAGGGAAGGGACTGCTCGTTGGTTACAGTTTAAAAAAAGATACATAAAAAAGAATGGCATATTAAACATACAAGAAAATGACAAAAAGCCAAATGGGACACATGTTCCTGTCAACAAGTCCATGAGTAAGTGCATACTGTGACTGAACCCTCAGCGCTCAAGTCAGGAGACAAAGGATTTTAATTTCATTTCACTTTTGTTTTCAAAGATCAAAAACTGGAGGACATGAGCTAAGAGGAAGCGTCCTAGAGAGTGAGTCAGATTCAGATCAGGGTCTGTTCCCGCTTTATTTGCGGTTCTGACTCCGACCTGGGATTCGTGTCGCCACCACCTGCTTTTTACGAATGGAGGTTTGTCAGCACCACCACAGCCACCACTGCAGACCATTCCTATTCATCACCCAATCTTTCTCTCAGCCGAACACTTTCATTCACTCACTCCTACACTCACTTGTTTTTTTTTTGTTTGTTTCTTTGTTTGTTAGTCTGTTTGTTTTGTTAGTTCGTTTTTCAGGCCAGCTTGAGCGTACTGACGGGAAACTGAGGCACGGTCACCATAGTCACTGGGTTGAGGACGGTCTGTCCCACCAGCTGCGGGTGATGGTGCGCCACCACCGCCGTGGGTTTGCCCATCACCGCCGCGGCCGCCTGCGACGCGGGACCGTTCACCGGTGCCGCTCCGTTGACGACCGGCGCGTGGTGGCTCGGGTGGTGGGCGGCGGCGGTGAGGGCGTGGGCGATGTGGCCCACCACAGCCGGCTGCGACACGGCCACCGACTGCGGGTAGAGCGCGGGCAGGTGCTGGCTCAAGTGCGCCACCGGGTGCACGGTGATGTGTCCCACGGGCTGGCCCACCATGGCGGCAGCCGCGGCTCCGGCCTGACCGGGGGCTCCTCCGGAGGGGGCGATGTGGGCCAGGTGCTTGGAGCCGGCCGGGAGGACGTGGTTGACGGCCTGGATGACGGAGGCGTGCGACACGGAGGCGTGGGCGATGACGGTGGTCTGCTGGGGCATCACCACGTGGGTGGTGGAGACAGGCGCCGAGGGCGAGGGCGCAGGGGCGATGGCCTGGGGCGTCACCACCACCTGGGGCTGCGAGGAGGAAGAGGAGGAGGAGGAGGGGACGGTGATGGCCGTGGTGAGGGAGGAGACCGTCACGGCGGCCGCCGCCAGCTTGTGGGGCTGGATGGCGATGTGCTGCGGGAGCGGGAGCGGGGGAGCCGGGTGCTGCTGCTGCAGCTGTGCAGGGAGGAGGGTGGGGGGCGCCATGGGAGGTCGGGGGTCAGCTGCGAGGGGAGCGTGGGGGGGTTTGGGGAGGGTGTTGGCGGGTGCTGATGGCATGTCACTGTCAACATCCTGGTCAAAGTTGTCCTCTCCCTCTGTAAAATTAGACAGGAAATGAAGGTGAGAGACACGTCTATCATATACAGGGGTGTGGCTGTGTGTGTGAAGACTAGGTACCATTTTCATTTCAGATATAGATACAGTTTGCAACACTAGGTCTCTATGCACATGTAGTATGATATTTCATATGCCCTCAGTGGAGCTCCCCTTCAATCTGACCCAATATTTACCTCAAATTCATGGTCCAGTTTTTGTTTTTTATCTGGATTTGGAAATCCCATGTTTCGTTATGTGGGATCAGGGATCAGTGAAATCCGGGTTAACCTTTGAAAAACTAGGCCCTGCTCGGCTCCCTGTCCCTAGTCCCAAGTTCTGAGGGTGGTGGTAGCGTAGCGGTTAAGGAACCCGGCTAACATGCTAGTAACCAGGATGCCACCGTGATGCCCTTGAGCGAGGCACTTAATCCTAAATTGCTCTAGGGGAGAGTGGCCCTGAATTAATTGATAGTTGAGAAATGTAAGTCGCTTTGGATAAAAGTGTCTGCTAAATGCATAAATCTAAATACAAATGTTCTAAAAAGCTGCCCTGGCTTGATAAACAAAACCAAGCCAGAAACAGTTACGGAGTTCAGCCCTTCTGTGCTAACAGAAACAAATTAAATAGTGAGCGCATGCACGTATGTGTGTGTCTCTCTCAATGTTTACTCGTGCGCAAAGCCATGTACCTGAGGCGGTGGAGGTGGAGGCCTGGTCGTCCTCGGGCTGCATGCTCTGGCGGAGGAGCCGGTCGATCTCCAGCACATCCATGCTCTGGCTCAGCTCGTTCTTCAGCTCGGCCAGCCGCTGCTGCGTGGCGATCTTCTCGCGCGCTAGGCGCTCCATCTCGTGCTCGTATTCCTTCTCCTTACGCTTCAGCGTCTGCAGAGGACACACACAGACACACTGAGACCTCAATCTACACATCCAGCATCTGCTTTATTCCCACTATACATTATACACACCAGAAAACCTTGGCGTTAACATGAGACATGTCCTTGCCACGTATGTTAAGACCTAGAAATGTAACAGGTGGATATTTTGTTTGAAATGTTCTGTGTAAAAAAAAACTGCATCCCATTCACAGTCCGTGCTCTAGCGTATGCACACCTGCAATTCATAATAGAGTACAACATGCTTTAGTTTTAGTTCCATAGTACACGCCTAAGGAAAAAATCTGTGATACAAAACACATAATTGATATATAATACCCTCTATCAAGAATTTATACTACCGCAAGTGTGTGTGTGTTTCCCTGATCATGGCTGCACACCCTAGTAACCTCTCCATGGTCATGTGATTACTACAGGCCAGCTTTGTTTTTCTCCCACGTGTCCTCTCTTTCCCTTTCCTCATTTTGCAGCCCTTGTTCATCATTGACTCCAGTTGCGGCCCTTTTGGATTCTTGGAACTGGGTGCTTTTGCAACAGAGGTGGGCGGCTCCCAGCAGGGCTCAACACGCAGCAGCCTCCCCATGTGAGCCAATCAGCACCTGGAAAATCCCTGCTGGACCGCCCTAGTAGTCAGGTGACACGGACAACATTCCCGTAAAAACTCAACCGGTTTGGGCGGGTGTGGAAGTAAGAAATCGCCATGTGCGTGTGACTGTGTGTGTGTGAGGTGTTTGTGTCTGCGTGTATGTGTGTTGCAAGTAAACATACACCACATACATACACACACAAACACACACACACACTCACAGAGTAAAAACAAGAACACTAGTGTGGCTTCCTCATTCCTGTCACTGCCTTGTTTGTTGGAACCTGTGAAGTCAGGATGAGAGTGTGCGGGCCCTTTACAACAGGGCTCATTCAACATAGACCAGGAGCACCCAGCAGTGAGACTGCATGTGTGTGTGTGTGTGTGTGTGTGTGTGTGTGTGTCTGTCTGTGTGTGTGTGCGTGTGTGCCTGTCTGTGTGTGCGTGTGTGCCTGTCTGTGTGTGTGTGTGTGAGTGTGGCAGAGAATGAGGAGAAGATGGATATGAAAAATGATATTGTCCAATACTCATTGTGTGATACTAAGCATAGGAACTCTAAAGATTTTGTGATGCTAAGCACTGGAACTTTAAAAATGTTTGACATGAGTGAGGGGAAAACATAAAGGGGACTACACTAGGTAGTCAGATCGAAAGAAAAAGGGAGGGACGGACAGTGATAGAGATAGATAGAGAGAGAGAGAGAGAGAGAGAGAGAGAGGGTGGAGAAAGAGAGGGAGGAGAGAGAGAGGGAGAGAAAGGGAAGAAGGCACTGAGTAGTCACGCAGGCAAATGGTTTGCTGACCCACTTTAGTCCTTGGTCAGCTGACTCTGGATCACCAAAACAGGCAACTAGGCTAAGACTTTTAGTGGCTTGGGAAGGAAGGGATTACACAGCTCTTGAAAAGCATGAGAGTGTGTGTGTGTGTGTGTTTGTGAGGCAAAGAAAGGAGCGAAAAAGGGGAATGACACAGAAGGGGATATCCTGACCACAGTGAGCTGATCAGATAGCCCAAGAGAGACAGAGTGACGGTGAGAAAGTGATTCAAGTGTCTGGACTAAAGAATTGTAAAACTAAATGCATCAAAATGAAAATGGAAGTCTTTGAAAAAAGGAGAGAAAGAAAGAGACAGAGAGTAGGAAGGAGAGAGAGGGATAGAGATAGAGAGAGAGAGAGAGAGAGAGAGAGGGAGAGAGAGGGAGGGAGGGAGGTTGGAGCATTAGAGCCCCTGGGGTCACGTGGTTTCGGGAAAAGACACGTCCAGAGAGCAAAGCTGTTTACACCCCATCTGTCAGAGCACAAAGCATGTGAGTGTGTCGACACACACGCACACACACACACACTGCTGTCGCCGCAGCAGCAGCTCACTGCTTCGTCACACAGACACACACACACACACACGCAAGCACACACACACACACACACTCCTCCCACCGTCCACCCTCCCTGCACAACTCTGCTTCAGTGAGCGCGCGCGCGACTGGGAGCCATTCAGGCTCAGCGTGGGCAGGCAGGCCGCTGGGGAGGAGCTCCCGTCCCGCTCCGCTCCACTCACAGAGCTGAGCATGCTGCTGCTGCTGCTGCTGCAGTAGTCACCACAGAGAGAGGGAGGGAGGGAGGGAGGGAGAGAACAGAGGGAGGGAGGGGAGAGGGTAGCAGGGAGACTGGGAAGGGGGATTGCCACCGCATGTGTTACAGTCTGGATGTGTGACATTTGCAAGCGTGTGTGTGTGTGTGTCGTTTTTGGACTATGTGAGCATGGGGTGTGTGTATGTGTGTGTGTTTTTTTTTGTTTTTTTTTTTTTGGGGGGGGGTATTATAAAAAAAATATATATATTGATATAAATATAGCTCAATAATAAGAGTGGGTCCAGGGCAGCTCTGGCATGTGGCCCTCGGAGTCTTGATCCAGGATTAGAGAAGGAGACCACGGCCGCCGCCACTTCTGTCTGGCCAGACGTTTCAACCAAGAGCCAGCCCCTCTCACAGTTAGCAGCCAAGGCAGGGCAGGGAGGGCAGGACAGGACACCCATGCATGGGCACAATGAGCCGTACCATTCATCACCTCCCCTCCTCCTCAACCAGTGAGATACACAACCACAAGCAACCAGCTGACGCCAGCAGTGAAGGCCTGGCCGTTTTTCTGTCCTACAAGTCTACTGTGAAAATATGGAACTTGACTGTATGAACTGTAACACTTATTCTGTGCGTGTGTTTGAGTGTGTCTGATATAAAAGAGTGGTGATGCATAAACACACGGTTGTTTTGGAAACTGGATTGAAAATAGTTACATGATGATAAGCTGTAGGTGCCTCGATGAGAAATCCATTTGAACTGTGTTCTGAGGAGGAAATCCTAACTTCTCCTGTAACCTGCAACTGTAACTGGTCTACTAGTATACCTGTCAGCGGCAGTTTAAGTCTTGCTTGTGTATATATACAGTATCTAGATATTCTCATAAACGGATATTTTTTTAAGCTGCGTTTCCACATACAGCAGAATCCACAGAATTCAGCATTTTGAAAAATCCCCACTTTGGAGGCTGTTTTAAAACATTTTCGTTTGAGGTGGCTAAAACTTAGTTTATGTGTAAACAACAGGCCAAAACGGATAAAAAATATCTAGATACATGTCCTTAGACAATCAACAACAACAACAAAAAAAAATCGGTGTTGTCCCCTATGCCTAAACTAACTCAATACAGCAAAAAATGTTGTGAGGAAGACAAGAGTGAAGCTTCTGTGAAGAGATATAATGACAACACTATGAGCAGTCCACCCACAAGGCCTTGCCTGGATTGTAAGTAAGCAACTTAATTTTTGTTCATGACCTGAAAAAAAAAATGGTACGGCAAGTGGAGGGGGACAATTCTGGACCTCTCTGGCTTTTGTTTGAGGAACATGAAACCTCACTGCAGAATCCCTCAGGGTGTCACCACGGCAACAGCTGGAACCCACCACAGTTACCGTAGCAACTGCACAAGGAAGGAAGCATGCGCCGGTGTGAGAAGGTGTAACAGAATCTAATGGGGCGGTCTGATTGGATTACAGACAGACCTCCAGTGTTTTCCAGTCTAGTGCTTGCTGCTTTCTCCTCCCATCCCCCTTGGCCTAGCTCGCTCTCTCTCTCTCACACACACACATACACACACAATCTTCCTCTCTCTCTCTCACAAACACCCAAGCACACACACACAAACACACAGACACACACACACAACCTTTTTCTCTCTCTCTCTCTCTCTCTCACACACACACACACACACACAAACTTCCTCTTTCTCTCTTGCTCTCTGTCTCTCTCTCACACACCAACACACACACACGCACACACACACACACACACACACACACCATTACTTCCCAACCCACCTCCACTTGTGCCAGACTCTTTTCTGCAATCAAACACTCCTGAGGATCTCCTTAGTCACCCCTCTATGCAGCTACCCAGGTGGCGCTCTGTGCATGTGCAACTGCCTCTCTAACTTATGCAGGTTGAAGTCCCGCAATGACATGACATGATGTGGTGGCAGGCGATTACGATGATGTCAGGCTATTCCATCAATCGAAGAGGTTTGTCCTCGGACCCGTCTACCAGACTATCCCCTTGTGCCCTAATTTGACTGCATTACAGTGGCATTAATGGTTAGCAACAGTCAATAACAATGTGTCAAATCTCAGCACCATTCAGTTGTAGTCGGTTCCCCAGTTGCAGGATGTGGGAAATAAATAACAAGACCTGTTCCTTCGGGCGGTAGAGAGCTGCGTGGACTAGAATTCAAGAGCTTCAAAATCGCACCCTGTTCATGCAGGCACCCTTAACGGCTAGTGATCTGAACAGCAAACCTCTTCTCGTTTCACCCCATCCAAGCAGCCCAACGGACAGTCTTTCAGGAAAAGGTGAGTGACTCGACCATGAAAAAACGAAGGGGTTGAAAGGAGCGAGTCAACCGCAGGCTCCTCCCCCTCATGAACCCAGTAAGGGGTCACGCATTCGAAGGAGAGGGGGGATGGGGACAGACTTCCTGTAGTCACGCTATCCACCAGCACCCCCCCCCCACGGTCTCCATGGTTACAGCAAACTGAAAGGACAGGTTGATGGGGGGAGGGAAGAAAAGGGGGTACAGGATACAGACAAACCTCTGGCAGCTCCAATCCAGCTCAGATCCCCCTTACTCTTCTCCCAATAGCCAATAGCCAGACTCCAGCTTTAGCAGCCAGAAAAGCAGCTACTAGTTTTAACACATTGAAATGAAAAACGTTTCTTAGATTTCAATTATTCTTTTTCATTTCATTATTCTACCACACTCTCTTTTTCTCCCCCTGCACGTCTCTTTTCTTTCACTCCCTCGCCTGTTTCTCTAACTCCCTCTCTCTCTCCCCCTCCCTCCCTTTCCTAGTTTCCACCGGCCCGCGTCACTGGACATGCTCAGCAGCAGGCTCCGAGTAGGGGTGGGCTCTGTCTGGTATGCACGCAGTGAGACAGGGGGAGGGAGGGAGAGAGGGAGGGAGAGGAAAGCGGAACGGAGCGGGGCTGAGGCGGGACCTACAGTGTGGAAGGAAAGGAGGAGGAGGAGGGGGGGTGACGTCACTGTGCTCGCGCTCGCCATGTGCTCGTAGCTCACGTGGACTAAGGAAGGGCCGCGCAGAGACAGAGAGAGAGAAAGAGGGAGGGAGGGAGGGAGGGAGGGAGGGAGAGAGGGAAGGAAAGGGGGAGGGGGAGTGCGCGAGCAAGCAAAACGCAAGAGAGAAAGAAAGGAAGAGCAGAGCGGCGAGGGAGGGAGGGAGACACAAGAGAGAGCAAAGAATGAAAGGCAGCGGGCGGGAGCAGAGAGAGGGAGGGGGGAGAGAATTCTCAGCAGCAGAGAGGAGCAGCCAAACGACAAGCCTGGCCTGCAGTTAGCTGAGGAGTGTCACACGAATTCCACAGGGTTGTAACAGTTATCAGACACAGATCCTACACTGCACAACCTAAAGGCTTAATATGGTAGCCAGTCATTAAGAACTTCTAGCGTGATCTGATTTTTATCAGACTTGAGAAATGAGGACACGTACTCCTGTTAAAAGTGACAACATCAATCAACTACTTAAAAAATATACTGTCTAGGAACTAGTACAATTATGGGTTAGTAATGAGAAGTATTAACACTATAATCTGAAACTATATTAGACACAAGATTTTACTACTACTGTACTGAACGGCTAAACATGTGATGACAAATGCTGACAAACAGCAATGTGACCTCTTCAGAGGGGCCTATACCAGATCGCCCTGGGCAATGAAAACTCACGCCAGGCTGCTGGTTCGGCATGTGCCCATGTGTGAGAACAAAAACAGAAGGAAAAGAAAAGCGGGATAAGGATACGAGTCACACCCCTCTCTCTTTATGGGTCACACTTCTGACGAAATCTGTTTCTCAGTGAACGTGACTCACTGTCACATGACTAACCTGACCAGCTTGATCCTGTGGGCTTGGTTGGTTTAGTTATTAATGGCTAATACTAGCCCATTATGTTGTTTTTTGTCATTTCCATGGTCACAACTTTCCAATATGTCATTATCAATTTAGTCTGAAGCACGCGTAAAGAATGAAGTTTACATCAGGCTTACATCAACAAGCTCAGGTTCAACTTTATGGCTGCAGATTAAACAAGCCTGTTCATATTCTCCTAGCCGTCTGCCCTCAAGAACCCCACAATACTACTCCCCACAATGACCACAAAACCTCATCAGACGTAGTCAAAACAATTCTAGACGGCCAAAAGACAAACTTTCAGTACAGTTTCAGAGGACCAACTTTCAGTACTATCATTCAACATCGCTTTTTTGTTTGCTCTGTGGTTGCCGTAATACAGTCGATTGCGGTGTTCACACAAAGGTCTAGGTTTCCTTTTCTGCCAAGCCAGACTGGGCCAAAGCTTCTGCGCTGCACTGCACCGGCTTACCTGAATGTATCGCAAGGCGCTCCGCAAGACACTGAGGTTGGAGGTCTTCTTTTCGTCCACGTTTGGAACGTTCCGTTTCAAGGTCTCAAAGCACTCTTTAAGATGGGCTCGTCTGGTATAAAGACAGCGTCGTAGAGAAAAATGAGTAACTCGATGCCTCCAAATTCTCCATTTCCAGCACAAAGAGCTCTCTAATAAACTTGATTTGAAGAGACTGTATGCAACAATTTGCCACTTTTTGAGGCATGATTTTATCAGCGACAACTACTTTTAATCTATTTCAATTTGATCCTCATGTTATGTGGTCATGTATCGGAAAGATTAATAAGGTGCTTAGGTTATGCACTTCGCAGTTCTGTAGTGCAGGATGGGCCATAGCTCAAAAACACAACAATGCTTTCACAGCAAAACATTACAAGAGTGAACCTAGAAAACTAGGCAGATTGTCATCAGTGACAGCTTTGTCACTGGTCTCTGTAGGGATTTTTCATGCCCTTTCAGTAGTTAGACTGCATAGACTGCATGTCAACTAAAATTGGTTCCTTCTGCTTTAACATCCTTGGGGAGTGTAACCTACACACACACACAAAAATACAATTTCCACATATAGATAGTAATAAGCTTGTGGTAAACATTTCCACCTACCTGTTCTTTTCCAATTTATTGTGGACCTCCCTGGTCCCTGCTCTGCAAACACAAGAAAAAGAAAGCTTCCTATTAATATATAGATGCTCACATGACAAATAAGACTGAATTGTGAAGCTTATTTCACAGGCAATGGAGCTAGTGTTGCCTCTCTGAGACTATCTAATGCATTGTTGGTAACTCATTTACATCTAATTATTCAGCCAGTGTCAAGCTTCACCACAGATCAGCCAGCCAAGTGAATCAGTGAGTACTCATCACCACTAAGCTTTACTAATACCTCAGTAGTGAAGAACAACCTTCCTTCAAACTACTGGTTGTATGGAAAGTTTGCAAACTGCTAATAAAAATGTCTCATGAAGTGACACTGCTTTCTGGTTTAGCTCTTCCACCATGTTCCATGTTCATAATGATAAATGAATACATTTATGTTTTGGAGTAAGATGTGTTTTTTTTTGTTCAAGAAACTATATAGAACAGCCCAGACACCGTCCTTCCACTCTAATAGCCACTGACACTGAGATCATAACTATCCTCACCCGCCAGGTCTCCTCTTCCCATCCAAGCTCCTCACATCCTCCAGGGAGGCGCCGTTGGGTCGCGCAGTGGCCTGCCCCGGCTGGGCGTGTGGCTGTGTGAGGGCCGGCTGGGGGAGCAGGGCGTGCTGGGGGGCGGCGATGATGGGGCCGGTGTAAGGCTGCAGCAGCTGGGCAGGCTGAGCATGCGGGCCGGGGGCAGAAGGAGGGGGAGGCAGGGGGTGCGATGGCTGGAGTTGTGGCTGCTGAGGAGGCGGATGCTGTTGCTGCTGTTGCTGCTGTTTGGGGCTGGTTCCCGTCTGGGGCAGGATGGCGGGTTCTGTCTTCACGGCCACTAGGTGGCGCTGTCGAGGCGGCGACGGGCTATCCTTCCCTCCCCCGGACACGGCGCCCACTGCCACCGCCGCGGCCGAGGACGTGGGGCTGCTGAGGAGGGGAGTGGGCTGTGGAGACAGAGCTGTGGCCAGGGGGGCCACCACCGGTACCGGCCCCACCGCGTGCAGGTGAGGGGGAGTGGCGGCGGCGGCAGGGAGAGTCTGAGGCGCGGCATTGGCCTGTACCATGGGGATGGGGATGACTGTGATGGGCAGGGGGGTCGGGAGGGAGGCGGTCTGCACGGACGGGAGGTGGTGGGCAGGCTGGGAGTGAGGCTGGGGCTGGGGATGGTGCTGGTGGATCCGTTGCGGCTCGACGCCCCAGCTCACGTGGTTCACCTGCACAGGCGTGGGCATCAACGACGGGCCCGTCTCGGCAGCCCTGCGAAGCAGCTGCTGCTGCTGTTGTTGCTGTTGTTGTTGTTGTTCGGCCTCCCGGGCGGCAAGGGCATTCTCCCGCTTCTCCTCCTCCTCTGTGAGATTGGGACAGATAGGGGAAGATATAAGAGAGACAGCTCAAACACAACCTTAACAAAAACCTTAAAACTGCCATCTGCAAATCAATATGTACGTTATTGAACCAATCATTGAAAAATTTTTATTTAACACTTAAAAATCAGCTTTCGCAAACCGAAAACCAGACAGGAAATGCTTACATACAAGTTCTTTGCAAGCTTTTTTTTTTGCACGTGTGTTTTTCAGCTACACTCTCTAAGACTAAAGCCTTACTAAAGATCACTCCTCCAAGGCAGCATGACTAGGGTTAGGCCTACTGCCAGAACTGACTATACAAGATGCACTTTGATAACATAACAAGGACAGAGGAGCACCACTTTCCCCTTACTTCAACTATGAAACTCCCCTCCCTTCCAAAATTATATCTGCTTTAGAGGTGAAAAAAAAAAACTGCAATGCAGACGAGACTTGCTCATCACAGCTCAGCTCTAGGGAGACTGGATCAGGGGCTTGCCCACTCTCACTCACTAACACGCTCTCTCTCTCTCTCTCTGCAGCTGCAGCGTAGTCACAGGGAACACGTTCACACAAGCCAGGAAGACACACTTACTATCGGTACCCTCCAACTGTCAAAAACAATCATGGTCGACTCACAAACCAGGACACTGCTACAAGCTCCAAGATAGCTTTTACCGGCAATAGGGGTGAATGGCAAGTGCAAGTGAGGCACTCTCAGTTTATTTTGCCAAAAGAGAAATAATGCAACATCACTACCGGCATATGACAGTATGACGTAATTTGGCTTTAACAAACAGGCTAAACCGGTGTTGTCGGAGGGACATTTAACACGGCAGCACATTATTGTCTGGCCAGGACAGCAGTAGGGTGTGTCTGAATCACCTAAGGATTTCATTTTTGGCTGCTTCTCTCACCATGATGATTTCTTTGCACCCTCCATCTTTGGCGTCTGCTGTCTCTTTAAGAGAGAAGCCCAGAGAAGGCAGCTGGCGCAGACCCAGACGATTTAAGGATGACGTCACCCAGGAGCCAGCCGGCCACTGACACTGTGAGACGGTCGGGGTGTGTGTGTGTGTGTTGGTGTGTGTTGGTGTGTGTGTGTGTGTGTGTGTGTGTGTGTGTATTTGTGTTTGTGTTTTGAGGGCGATCTCAGGCCAACTGACTTTCAAATGCAACGGCCACCAGTCTCAGGAGAGGTACAGTTGCAACATGGGAAGGGAGTTCACTATGCACAAATGAGTCCTGCAGAAATACATATGATTTTCGTCAAGGAACAAATCATTCTTGTGGAGGAACAATAACATCTTGTCGCATCACCTAAAAGTTATCGATTAACACAAGTGACATTGCTGGAGACCCCCGTATGTTTGCAACCACCCCCTTACACACACAATCACACATTTGTAAAGGAGAGGCGCTGCACCAAGCAGATGTCACTCAGCAACTGTTTCTTGGACTTGAGGTCATGAGACTCCAGGACCACATGGGATCCCTTGGCTGCGATGCTATGAACGGTGTGTAAAGCAGCCCTCCTCTACTGCAGACACACACAAACACGACACCGTGAAAGCTGACAAAGTAGAGCAACAAGATAAAAAGGGGGTAAAAGACTAATGACACACCCAACTGACCTGCTGCACACAAACACAACACACATGGAACAACATAGTGTTCGGTGTTCTGACACATCCACTTTGACAAGGCAATTTCATACCTAAATACAGTCAAATAAAACACACAAGACCAGAATCACATGTGCGCAATAACCACCATAAATGTGCAACAGCATTTTTTTTTAAATCACGATGACACAGCAGAAATGTCTTACATCTAACCTGAACTAGCAACAGTATTCTTAACCTTGGATGTCAACCACACACACACAACCCTGGGTCACACTCAGCATATGCAACCTGACAGACTGTAACTGCTGAGTTTGAGTCAGACCACAAAGTTAGCAGGGGACATGCCTTCATGCTCTCATCATAGGACCAACAAGGATAAATATGCTGGCCAACTAAGAGGTTCTGCACTGTATTGAGCTTACAGCTGAGAGTTTTATCTTGACCGTGATTTCTCAGCCAGTTACGGGAGCAAGCAGAAAATATGCCAATAGGCCAGAGGAAAACCCTCTTACCAGAGACACACACAGGCAGACAGACACATGCACACAACGCATACCGCTCTGAAGACCATGACGAAAACAGTCAAATCATAGGAGTGTGGAACTCCTGTTGAAGCAACTGTCTGTCAATCAAGGGACTTTAAATTAAGAGTGTTTGTACCCGCTATGCCGGTTAGGACATACATGTTCAATCCAATATAGGGCAAACACATAACCGGGAATTTATGTCTGGCCTGCCAAAGAGCAATGCTTCTTCGGATTTTGGCATCGTAACAGAACACACCCTCAAATGAAAGAAGTAACAAAGTCCAAACTGGAGACCTGGTAAAAACATAACCAGCTATGCTGACAAATGGAGGAGAGGTGGGGAATGGGCCTTTTAGCCTGCTTGCTTGCTTACCAACTGATAAAATCAGCAAGTCATATTAGTAAACAGGGTCACACTAGTCTGGGAGAGGCACACTTGATAAGCCTGCCTGGACATGTTAATCATGTCATTCAGAGCAAAGGAACCATTGTTTACGAACCTTGACCCTTCCTGTACAACTTTCAAAAGTCTACACTCGACGTATCAACCCAGACTTAAACTAGTGAGGTAACCACTGTGGTTGTCAACAAGGCAATTGAAGACACACGACAGGCCAATTAACGTGAACGAAAGGAACACATAGTTCTAGCAGGGACAAATTACATAATGTCAATACTGCAAGTTGATATATAAAAACAGTCCAGAAAAGAGTTGCTACTTTACAAGTACCTCAGTGTCTTTTATGTTCATACCTGAGATAACTTTACATTCTACAGGCAGATTTCTCAATTCTGCAAGTTTCTCAAATAACAGGAGAAATATTCTGAGAGAGTTCCCAACATTCGTCTAAGGGTGTGTTTAGTAGTAAGGAAAAGGGAAGTGGGGCTTTGGCTCCGTTCTTCCATGCTGGAGCCTGAATATGCACAAAAATGTACATTATATAACTTCTGCATTGACGAGGAGGAGGGGGGGGGAGTGCCCTACTTTTTCCCTCGCTGTGACCTGCGCCAGTCGGTGGGCCGTCTCTAAAAGGGAGGAGGAAGTCTGGGCGCGCACGTGGTCGACAAGGGCGGTCTTTATACACGCGGTATTTGCTGGGGGTGTGGATTAACTGACACGTCATCAGAGCACTGAAACAAAAACCTCTGCCAAAATGTAGCGATTATTACGTCTTGTCGACTGACTACAAAATAAAATTGCTGATTGAGACGCGTCTCTATCGGACAGGCGTCGATCGACCCCAAACGAGAAACCGAAATACACAAAACAGCTCCAAAAAGGCAACGACTTCTCTTGTTAACTAGAAGCGGGAAGTAGGCTGGCCTCGAGTGTCATAAGATAGCAGCTCGCCAATATCAGGTCATTATGTAAAAAAGACTGTCGTGCCCTGCCACCGCCCTAAGGTCCTACATATTTCGTTTTGCTCGCCAGAAACAATACGCCTTGACCTTTAATGATATTTGACATGCAGGTACTTCATGGCTCTCATTAAAATATCAATAGGTTCTAAGAAAATTATGTAATACTGTATTTTAAAATGTTGTATGGCACATGGCTTTTCAAAAACAATGACAAACAACAATGACATATCAGATTTGTTCGGCAATCTAAAGAGGTGCTTCTGGCGCGATACACTGTCACAGAACGAATGTACCACCCACAGCGGAGCGCACATAGTAGCAGACTAAATATAGAATGGATTTAACCCGGAAACCGAGTTAGCGGAATGTCCTACTCGCACGCTGCAATAATTAAATAATGCAAAAAAATAGACATTAAATAGACTCACTCTCTGATCCACACAGATATACTAATCAGCTCCACCCGTTACAAACGGCAATGTTAATTCTGATATGACCAACAGGGAGTTCTAAACAGTTTCCATGCTTTGAGCTACATTGTTGCAGAAATATTCCAATATAAATTGGCATATCGACCAAATATGTAAATTATGAGGAGTTACTGTTGTGCTACAATAGAACCCCACCAGCCCGGCTTCCCGGTACCCCCGCCTTACCACGTGCAATCTGTTGTTGCTGGGCTTGCCATTCCAAATACCTGGCGGCTTCCAACAGCGTATCGATGCTCATCTCGCGCCCTATACCTCACGGTCGCTTTTACTAAATGCGAGCGAGTAAGTAGGTACAGGATCGCTTTATAGTTTATTCACCACCGAGGTCGCAATGGATTCTGAAAGAAAAAATCCCAAATGCAATATCCGGATTACTTTTCGTAAATCCTTAGACACACATTGATAGTCATGCAACAAGATGGCGATGTGAGTAACAGCAAACACAACACGACGAAAAGCATACCACAGAAGGGCCGCCCTCTAGGTTTCTAACCCACCCTTTTTGGATTTGCCTAGACTATAAACATTGAAAGTATGGCACGGCGTTTGACAACACGGATTTGGAGTTAGAGTAGGCCACCTGGTAACTTGGTAACTTGATCTTTAACCGTTGTCAGAAACTGTTCTCCTCTAAATCATCATAGTCTTGTATGGGTTCTGCACACCTAGATAATCTGAACCAATCAATAGAAATAATTGCCTGTTGATGAGTTGATTTTGGACAGAAGACGTAGACATTCACATTCAAGGAAAGATTTCTGAGGAATTAAGTGACATTTGTAAATTTGCATCAGTCAATAACCGCTTGTTGATGAGCCCTGACTTGGTCAACAATGGCAAACATGTTAGAGTGAGGCTGCGATGTAATGACCAAGAAGTGACCGGATAGAGCAGACTCTCTCATCCAGTATCCGGGTTTTACGAACGGCTTCTCCCGCAGTGTTTTTGCATCTGATTAAAATATGTCGATGTGAGTGAACCAATGGGCGTGGAGAACAACAAGGCATGGTGCCTGTCCACATGGGCACCCGCTAGTTGAGACTCCTGCTTATTTGCATGTGTAGAGCGTGGACGCAACCCTCTGCTAAGGGACGCGTCAATCACAAGGAACAGGCGCCCTCTTGGTCACGCCCTAACGACGTATTGATCTCAGAGCGAAATAGACTAATCGAGGCAGTGCACTAGTCTATGCTTGAAGGGAATGTATGCTACAGCTCATATTGCAATAGGATAACGTAAATCGCGCAGGTTGCAAAGCCTCTTATTGTTCACCCCTTTTTGGGGGGGAAAGCTGTGTATAGCTATTTCGAATTCTGACCGCAATGTACCTGTGTTTTTCATAGTGATATAGTAACCTATATTGCCCAAACTAGATGTAATGTTTTTCAAGGCGAATTGTCAAGGAGCTGCACTCTTGCGCAACTCTGGGCGCGGTGCGCTACGAGGGGGTTGGAGTCGGGTTACAGTAGTAGTTCCTTGTTCGTACAGTCTGCCTGTCCGCCCGCCAGGTCTACTTCCGCCCTTGTCTACCGTTGACTTGCGACATATACTGCATTAAAACGTAGGTATTTATGCATTCAAGCATTAGGTCATTGTGAAATCAGAAATTCAATCTTTATTTTTTTTACTATGTAGGTCGACATTTATATAGTTCTGTTGTAATAAACATTGTCGTATATTTTTGAAAATAAAAAGATAATTGTAGCCTGCTACAGCGTTACAGTGTATGTGTTTAACAGTTCTATTTCTATGTCACAATATGATAGTATCAAAGTCACTCCTTCATTTCTTGCAATGATTTCTTTGGAGGCTTTTAAAAGTCTGTTGGATGAATATGAGATGTCAGGCCATCACACATGTCTTACTCTTCTTCACAGGTCAGAGCAGCACAACAGATGCACACCACACCACACACACACACATTCATATATAGACACACACACACACACACACACACACACACACTCTAGCCAGAGCAGCACAATATGATCATTTGATGTAGCAGGATTAGATTTCCATGAAATATGTCATACTACTGAAGTCACAACCCCCCACCCACACACACACACACACACACATATTTAACATGTGCTTAAGTAACGGTCTTAAACCACATAGGAGGGCAGCTGGCGCAGTTGTGTAACACACTGACTCTCATTCCAGTTGAACACCAAGCCTAATAGATTTCCCAGACGTTGTGTTAGGATGAGTGATGGGGCCGAGCTCGAGCTGCTACAGGATCTGTGGAGTGGATTAGGGGCAGATTGAAGGCGGCTCCTGCAGAGGAACTGATGTCCTGGGGCATGCATAGTGATGGTGGTGTGTGTAAGTTTTGTGTGTGAGACAGAGAGAGAGAAAAAAAAGTGTGTAAGTGTGTGTGTGTATGTTGAGGGGGGGTTAGTGCATCAAACATGCAGGTCATGTTACTGGAGGCATCAGAGCTTGTGTCCGTTAGTATGAATGGGCACTTGCATGGTAACATGCCTCTGATTGGACAATATAGGGGAAAACCCTGATCTGCCATGACACAGTCAGAGGGTCTCCTCCAATCAGCGGCAAAGTCAGGAGCGTGTATGTTTTGAGCTCACCGCGCAGACACACAAGCATGGATGCGCATGTGCATGCAAACACACGCACACACACACACACACACACACACACACACACACACACACATGCACTCGCATGCTCGCATGCACACATGCACGCACACGTAATATACTCATACATCCCTTGATGCATGCACCTTCCACCCACGTGCACTGTGTAGGGCAGGGGAACAGGCTTTCTCTCAAACACACACTGGCACACACACACACACTCACACACACACACTACTAAGGACAGTGATTAATGTGTCTAAATTAAGCGGAGACAGTCTATCCCAGCAAGCATCTCACATCCAGCCCCTCTTGGGCAATGATCCACAAAGCCTTCATTTGAAAAATATATACATCGTGAGTGAGTGCGAAGACAATGTGATCCCTTGTCACAAAGGGACAAAATGCTTTGTGTTACAATTGCAAAAAATAAATAATGGAATATAGATAATAACAAATAATAAAACAAAAACTAATAAATAAAAAAAATGTCAAAACTGAATCCCATAGCCCCAGTGCAGTGATTGTGACACTGATGTTGGAGTGCCCCCTGATGCCATCCATTTTATGAGATATTAAATCAAGATTAAAGTTCCTGTGGCTCTTACTAGAAAAAAAGTATGGGCTTTCGCTGTGATTTCCTTAAATTTCCAACCCCTTAATCACCCCCTCTGTGTAACTGCCTCCTTTCCCTCACTCTCCATGGCAAGCCGATGTTGGAGTCTTCGGAGTCTTTCAGTCCCCACTGTTCTAGTCTTAAGTTATGTTTTTGCTAGTACCTCTGTGTGTTTTTATCTCACTGGTGTAGACTTACCAAATGACAAACAACATGTTTATGCACTGTAAAATCGTTTCCCCACGGGGATAATAAAGTATCTTTTCTGTATGTTTGGTGAGCATTTTGATGCATTATCCATGTGAGTGCTGCACATGGATGGTGGTTAGTGAGGTTCATCCCCTCCACTAGATGTGCGTCTTTCACTCAACCATGGTAGTGGAGGGATTAAGCAGATGGGTCAGGAGCATATTGCAAAACTTGTTTTCATGTTTTCCGTTCAAAGTACTCAAAATGTAATGTTGAGCTCCCCCTTGTGGCAATTAGAGTGGCTGACACGAAATGTTGCATGACAGAGGAGGGGCAAGAGTCAGGCCTGTTCCTGTCTGTGGTCCCTAAAGACTAAAGTGCTGACAGCTTAATCTGCAGTTGTTCAGTGGCTTGTAGCTTGTGATTAGTAAATCATTTGGCTTCAGTTGAAGGGTTTCTGACTGGAGTGCTGATGGCTGATGGCTTTTTTAAACAACTGAAAAAAATATTTGAGTTTTTAGCTCATTTTATTGTTACTGTACCATAAGATACATATTAACTTGCCCTGTTTTAGCCTCTTTCAGATAATCTGAGAATCAAAATGATATACTCACAATGCAATTGTGTGCTGTGAGATACCATGACACACCAAAGCAAGACTATATAGCACTATAACTGTTATATAGTCAAAACCTGGTTTGATTTGTGTCAGGCAGAAAAGGGATATCTGGGTCATTCCGTGTGAAATATATATGGTGTACTCTGTGGGGATCAGAGATGCCACATTCGTCAAAGTAACAACTCCAGTTTAAGTTTCTGTGTCCCTCTTAAAAATAAACTTTGATTACATAATTTTTAAGTGGGATAAGTGGTGCCTAGATAATTTAAATTGGCTAAGAAAGGTCTATGGACGCATCTGGAGTTCAGAGCTAGCAGATGCAATATGTCCACAGAAATCTGATCCTCTCCTTGAAAGTGCGCTTCCAGCCAGTTGAAGGACAAATTCTTGAAGCGTTGCCTCTGAAATATATGCTTAAATGAGTAAATACTACCAGTAGATGGCAGTGTCTCCCAATTTTGTACAGCCCTGACTTTCTCACTGACATCACTGAATAGTACAAAATAAAAATAAGATTTATCACACCACACCATACTACCACTTTTTAAAGAATATTATTTCTATTTCTTATGAAGGTGTAAACAGGCTTATGTTGTCAACAATAAACAACAAAAAAGCCCCGTGAGCCAGCTCAGCTCTGGCATGGAGATCCACACACCAGCATGTCCACTGTCAGTATGTACACTGGTTCCTAATAGCCTCCTCTCCTCTCCGAGAGTACGCAAACAAGTGGAAATCAATACAGCCCTATAATGGAAAATAGAGACCAGGTCCTGTTGGTCTGTTTACACTTGCGGCACGATGGTACAGTGCAATATAACACAGGTCAGACCTCCCCTCATCTCCCAGAGCTCACTCTGCCCCCTCTCAAGCCACACAAATGTCACTGACAGCCAGGGACAATCTACAAAACTGGAATCAAAGACAGAAGGATTGCACAGGAGCAGTGGGATCCAGGTTTCATAAGAGACGTCATGAAGAGGGCTGCTTTGCTGACAGCCTTTGCAGAATTTCTTGAAACTGATAATAAATTCAAGACATATCAGATAGAGGACATGATATCTGTTATTCCATGCAAAATTGCAAAGATGCTGATCCTCAGAGGCATATTCGTGTTTGAGTGTGCGTGTGTGTATTTATGAGTGCACGCGCACGTGTGTTGTAGGAAGATCACAAGCACATAAGTGGGTCAATCATTCTGCCCCACTGCTTCCATGATAACATAGTAGTGCTGCCACAAGCATGCTTCAGCAGAGCCAGGTGAACACAGTTTCCCACCATCTTCCTTCTCTTCACTTCCTCATCTCCTGCCAGCCAGAGGCCTGTCCATATCTGGACATCTCCGCTTGTGGTTTCCTCTCTTCATCCAATCCCCACACTCCTGCTGAGCTCACGCGCTCAACACTACAACTGCTCCCTGCACTACAATTAAATCATCTTTTGTTTCCGGGACTCACTCTTAATCTTCTATTCTTGTCTATTTACTCCTCTCTGGTCAAGCAATGTGGCTTTACTGACACATGACAAATGTGTACGCCACCCTGGTGACTGTTGCCAGGATACAGAGAACTGGGAGATGAGGGGGGCAAGTGTGTGTGAGTGTGTGTGTGTGTGTGTGAGAGAGAGAGAGAGCACTCCTGGGCGTGGGTCTGGCGGGAAGAGATGCATTATTGAAGAGGGTCTCTGAGCCCCCGTCTGCCTTCTGCAGGTGGGTTTGGAGAAGATGAGCATGTGTCTGACAGGGAGACGTGACAGAGAAGTCAGCGTAAGGTCAGTGTAGCCGAGATGTTTAGAGCACAATGGGGGAATAATATATAGAGCTGAAACTGCTTGGAAGTCTGTTCATACTTTACATACATCTGAGAAAAATCCATCCTTTTTAATTCACAATTCATTTTTAATGAAGGGGTGTGGCAAGTGGTGGGGGTGTTAAAAGCATTTATGTTCTTAAGAACCTTCTGGAACAGCAGACTGAGTCTGTGGGCATAGGGCCTGTGTTTGTTTCAGTGTGGTTCAAGATGGTGTGTGCGTGGCTTCTTCCACAGAGCTGGCCCAAGCAGGTGTGTGAGAAAACCAAGCGTCTCTGCAGCATCACTGCAGTGGGCTCCATTTCCATGGGAACCACCCCCACCCCTCCGTCATCGGTCGCTACGATACGGTCCTGATGATGAGGGTGTCGTGAGGCCTGTGTCACCCATTAGCGGAGACGGTTTCAGGCAGGTGGGCAGATGGAGGTGGGTACCATCTGTCAATTTTACAACCCAGTGAGAAATCAGACCAGGTAGAGGCTGAGCATTTGTTCCCTTGGGCCAGTGAAAAAGTGGCTGTGACACAGTCAAGGGAGAAGAGTTGATTCCTGTTTTCATAGCTCAATTACAAATATGGCAATCCAACTGTGTAAACAGATCATCAGACCTGTAAAATAAATAAATAAATAAATAAATCTGTATACAATCTGCAAAAGGTGTGCTGTTGACCAGTCTTGCTTTTGTAAGCGGACATCCAAGATGATTGGTGTGTTTTGATAGTGAGCCCTTCATGTCTTCTCTAATAGGCTGTCAGCATTGTGAAAAAAGGCTGCACTCGGAGTCTTGGTTCCTGTCAGCGAGGCCCCAGGGAGATGACACTGCCCAGGCTCCTTTGACGCCCTGCATATTTCATACTCCCACCCCCTGCCCCAATTACTCTCTCTTCCCAGGCTGCACACTACATGGTCCTTCCACGGTGGCATTTGAAGCATGTTTCAATGCTAGTCTATGGAACCGTTCACCACCCAAGTTACTGTTGGTAATTGGTTAATGTCTTTCATGCAGTCTCTGAGGCTTTAATCCACAAATGTCCCTTTTCTGAAGAACTCCCTGTTCTGATGATGTACAACTAACCATGTCGGACTACTTTAAGAGATCACACTGATAAGCTAGTAAATGATGAGACCATAGACAACTTTTATGTATTTACACATCTTTATTATTTTTAATTATGTTGCAAACAATGACATCCAGATATATCGGTACACAATTTTACTGTGTGTATGTGTGTGCCCATGTTTGAATGTGTGTAGGGTAGAGTGTGTGTGTGTCTGAGTGAGGAAATGTGTGCTGGGGTGTGTGTGTGTCTTTGTGTGTGTGTGTGAGAGTGTAATGTGAGTGAGTGAGTGAACGGTGAGATCACAAAAGCAGAGTAAAATCCTGTTAAGTCATACGGCCCTCAGTATACAAGGCAGAGAAAAAGACAGTTGGACATTTTTGCACTGGTCTCGGGACAGCTCCACAGGGCTCCGACGCCCTGGCTGCCCAGCCCACGTACATGGTTATCTAAGCACAGAACGATGGGATTGGTTACGTCCTTTCGGCTTCTAGCGTCTTCCTCCTGAAAAGGTGTCGGGAGACGTGATTTTCACCCCATTCTCTCCACTATTCACCTCCTGAGCTATTCTTCTTCCTGTCCATTTCGGCTCCTCTTTTTTAATCCCCACAATCCCCTTGAAAGAAAGGAAGTGCTTTTCCTATAGTCATGTATATAGCTTGCTCAAACATACTTACATACAATACATACATACATACATACAAAAACGGAGCTCTTGAGACACACAGAGCAGCCTATTACTTATTGCACATATTGATCTACCTGGGAGGGCTTTCTCTCTAGACGTTAGAATTTTGTCAGTTCAGACAAATGCAAAACATACACAAAACACACACTCTCAATGACAACATAGAGCCATTTTAAAAAGAAAAAAAAAAAAAAGAAAGATACCACACACACACTCCGATCAGAGAGAAGAGCCTGACAAGATAGCTCATTCAATGCAACGACACTTCAGTCGTACCACTGAACAGGTCAAAAGCTTTCTTTAAATGGATGATCAGCGTGCACACGAGCACACACACACGCTCGCACAAACACTCTCACTCCAGCGCAGCAGCTGACAGATTCATGTACAGATACACAGGCAGATGACAAAAGCAGAGAAGCAGCAGAATGGATCGGTTTCGCAGGCGAGAATATTCTAGAATGCAACCCAATGCCCCTCCCTCCCCAGAAATCCCCATTCAAGCAAATGGTTCTGTGAAGTGGTCTTTGTACACCCAGTCACTCTTGTGACTGTTGGGGAAACCCCGCTCCACCCCACCCCATCCCATCCCACCCCACCCCATCCATCCACCTGGTGGACTAGCTTCGGTGGTAGCCTAGAAGGCCTGTAGGCATTTCAGTGATCACGCAAAACAGACTGCTGGGGTAGCAGAGTGAGAGCAGTGAGCAGGTGAGCAAAGCCAGAGAGCGGCCGGCCCACTCTGTTAAGTACCCGGGCAGGTGATCATCTCGGGCTCACGTACAGTGACAGAGCAGGTCTCTCTGAATATCACTGGCAATGACCTCAACTGCAGCAATGTCGATGCTTCTTGCATGTCAACAGTGGGAGAGGTGGCTTGAGCCTCTACCTAAGGACTAGCCACTAGAAGGAGAGTAGGAGAGCCCAGTGGCGAGTGTCTGTGCACTGGCTGTCTGTGGAAGTGTAGGACATGAGGAAGGGACTGAGCACTGGTCAGTGTAGCGGTCTACAGAGGAGGCCATGGCAGAGATGAAACATACTTGGATAAGTTTTTTCATATCCATTTTTTTTTTTTTTTTTGAACAAAATCAACATTTGGAAAATGTTCACCATGGCATTAACTTTTTAAGTCCGCTTAACTGCATATGGTTTTAACATGCTCATTTGAGGCAGTTGGAGTTAACGGGGAGGAAAATATTTGTTTTTTGTTTTTTTCTTTTTCAATACAAACACATAGGGCATCCATTATACTTTGATGTAGTTTTAAAACAGGTTCCTCTGTGCAAAGCAATGTTATCACGAGGGTAGCATTACGTTACGAGGGGAAAGAAATGCACTAAGTTGTCTCATAATCCACCTTCATCTCCTCTATTCCTCCTCTGTTACATCCCCTTAGGCACTGACAGTGTACAAACTGCGGCAGCAAGAGATAGATGCGACAGCAGAAAAACGAGAGAAGAGGGGGAACAAGAACAAAAACAAAAGAAAAAAAAAAATGTTCGGTTTAGTAGTGCCCTGTGTTTGAGATCCCTGGACTGCACTCGTCGCCTCTCGAGGGTGTCCTTGTCCAGGGGTAAGAGCGTCAGCTCCTGTGTTTAACTCTACCATACCTCTACACAATGGTAATGCAAATTTACAGTGTATAAGTTTTTGGGGTTTACCATGCAAGAATACTTTTTTTTTTTTTCCTTCTCGTGTGTGTGCCATGTGTATATCGTTTTAATAAGCTCAGTTCTACACCCAGAATAATTTACATAGGAGGACGATAGTTATGCCAACAGCTCGGATAAAGGGGGAGGGGGGTGGGGTGTGGTAACCACGGTGATGAGTGCTTCCTGGAGGATGAGTGACTTGGAAGGGGCGGGCGGGCGGGCAGACAGGGGAAAGGGGAGGGGCCTGGTCGTCTGGATCAGCGGCATTCCCAGACTTTGACTGTTTGATCTACGCTTCCGGTCACCACATAGGGAGACGTCTTATGGAAATCTGCATGAGAGAAATAAAAAGCAAACACAAACAAAAACAATGACAATATGTTTAGTACCTTTTCAAGTTATGCAACAACAACAAGAAAAATATCATTTGACATCCAACAATCAATACGGTGTCCCATCTTCTGTAATACCACATCTGTATCAAATAGAAGTGCTCCTGAAAACTGCAGTCACCATAAGTGATTTTCCAGCAAGCTAGACGGTTGCGACGTGACTCATGGATGCTGCTGCTGCTGCTGCTGCTGCTGCAGACACACCCTTGAACCAGCCTGATGAGTTTGTTTCCAAGCAACTGCCCGGCTACTCACCCAGAGAGGTTACAAAGTGTTCGTGGGCAGTCAGTGTCTTGGTGCAACGCTTGTTCTTGTAGTCCCAGATGCGCAGCGTCTTGTCGTCAGCGCAGCTCACGATGAACTTGCCGCCGGGGTGGAACATGATGCCACGCACCCAGTTATCATGGCCAACCTGAGACAGGAGGAGGAAGGGCCGGTAAAGAGGTAAGAGCCAGAGAGCAAGCAAACATGGACATACAACTAAATAGGCGCAGGATTAATACTATGACAAAAATGGAAATGGACAAAAGATAAAAGGTGCTGTTTTCAATCCAAATGACAAGAGATGATTGATTTTTCTAGGTGTATTTGATTGGCTGTTGAGTTGTAATATCAAACACATCTCTCCCTTTAGTGCCCCAGAAGCATTGTCATTGTCTATGCTGGTCGTCCAACCCTTTCTGATAATATATTTAGTAATTTTTAAGCACAAACACTGGGCACACAGAAAGAGAACTGAAGGGAAATTCACATTTTTTGGGCCAATATATCATTAGACCGCAATCACAGCCTGCACCTCTCAGCTTTTGTGCTTTTCCTCCTGAAGCAATACAAAGTGGGCACACTCACCAGTGTCATAATGCACATGCCCGTACTGACATCCCACATCTTGATGGTCTTGTCTCTGGAGCCAGACAGCAGGAATGGACCAGGCTTGCCACTCTTCTTGTTCTACACATCAGAAAGACAAATTACCTTGGCATAACATCTAACCACAATTACAGCTTTATCAACTCAGATAAAAGTGCCTAGTATGGTTTAGCTTGGTATGGTTCACTAGGTGTTAGTAATTTTTTAGTACGACTAGTAATTTTTTTTCTGGCACATATGTGCATGTGTATGAAAACTCACACACATTCCTGCTTCAGAATGCAATCTTCCTCATCACTTGCACACTTGCATTCTCTCTCACAAACACACACTCCACACTCAGTTACATACTCGTACAAACACACACACACACACACCTCTGAGCCAGTGGCCTCCAGGATAGTGGGATGTGCGCTCTCAGGTGCCCAGGAGATGCACTCCACCACGTGCTCGTGCTCCCGCAGCTCGGCCTTGCACTCTTTGGAGGCCACCACCCACACGCGCACCGTCTGGTCATTGGAGCAGCTGGCGAGCAGCGTGCCGTCCTGGTTGGGCCGCACCATGCGCACCCACTCCCTGTGGCCCGTGAACGTCTTCACACAGTAACTAGAGACAACCCAAGGAGGTGGAGGGGGGTGACATAAGAAATGCAATGCTCGCGTCACTCCACAGTGCAGTAAAAGTGGCAAAGATTTTGTGAGATGAGAGGAGTATTACTTGTATCGCTAAATCAATGACACTTAATACACCATCAGGAATAAATTCACTGGTTGAATTTCTTTAAACCTAAGGCCTGAACCTTTAAAGTCTCTACTGGCAAGAATCAACCAATCATGAAGATTCATGGCAGTTAAGTCAATAAGTAACCACACACTTCCATTCCACATACATCTTCAACAGCCACCGTAGTGTGTATGAATGGCTGCAGCATAAATCAAGAGAGGATGGGAGCCTGGGGGTGCACAGAGAGCCAAGTCCCATGACTTGACTTCTCTTTAGACAAGAACAAGCTGTGCCCTCTGGTCAAAACAATGCCCCTAGTTCAACTGGGGTCACAACCACAACAAGCAAGCCAGCGATTGTCTTAGCCGGAGAGGAAGAGCCGAGAGAGGGGGACAATCTCGTGAATGTTTAGAGTGCTTTAAAGCATACCATTCTGAAGCATAAGATCAGAGGGTAACCAAGGAATTCATAATGTTTTGGCAACACTTTGCATTACAGCGCCTTTGCTAAAGTGTTCCTACAATATTAATTACAGTAACAAACTGTAATAAAACTTTTGTATTTTGTGTTCAGATTTAGTACACACCATGGATGACACAGTACAAGAAAGACACAACAAGCATTCCCTTACACCTATGCCAACACTTTGTTAAAAATAAATAAAGTATTAGTATTACATTACGGCTGTGCAGTTTAATACACTGCTCGTGTACACTGTCCAAAGAAAATAGAATATGAAGCGTTAGCCCATTTTCTGGCAGGACGTAGCCAAACTGTCGCTAATGCTAAATGTACTTCTGTTCGCTTAAATCTAAATGATTCATTGAGTAAAGCTACTTTGTGCAGACATTGCTTATTTCCAAGGCAACCCTCAGTAAGAGCAGATAGAGCCATTTTATACATACCCTGTGGCCACCTCCCACATCTTAATGGTCTTGTCTCTGGAGGCAGAAACTATGTGATCACCGTTGGGCATGATGGCAACTGACGACACGTTGTGGTCATGGCCTGTAAGAGACACAGAGTTGCTCATTACCAGTGTGTGTGTGTGTTGTGTGTGTGTTATGTGTGTGTGTGTGTGTGTGATTTTGTGGTGATCCAAACTGTTTATAGCCTAAAACCACTAACAGCTGTTGAAGATTTGCACAGCCTCAGAGAAATGCTGAATCAACATGAGCATCATCAGTATACCCAGGCTAAGACAATAGCAAAAGCCTTCCATTTTGGGAGATTCATGTTAGTTGCATTAGCATATTATGCACTACCAGAACTCTTTAACACCATTAACACCATGCTGTATCTGCTGATTCACTAGAGCTTAATTCAACAAGCATTTAATTCTGCCAAAAACCAAATCAAACGTTTGGATTCAGATGAGTGAAAAGCTTTACAGAGGAACGCATAGTTCCTGCTGTTACACTTATTTCTCTAGCTAAAGGTGTTCATGTGCATATCCCAGTTGCTAAACACAATGTGTTAAATAAGTCTATACACTTTTGGCTCTTTTGTTTTCTTTTCTCAAGCTTAGCTTGAAACGACATTTGGGCTTTCTTTGATTGATTCCAATTCCTATTTGCACTGTACTTTTTGAGACGTCGGAGAAGCTTTGCCCCAAAGGGTTGGGAAGGTTTAGGATAGAGGAGCTGGTGTGGGGTGGGCTGGGGTTGGGGGGGCGGATGCACACTGTCACCTAACTGGAGGGGATAATTAAGGACGGCTGGTCAGAGGCACTAATCCACCAAAACAAGTCGACCCCCCAGGGAGGGAGTCTGATGACTGGGGACACATGAGGACACCA